>JAVFBW010048150.1:0-17857 GCA_034783835.1 Mopalia ciliata
AAGCAATGAAATCCATTATTAAGATTCAAAGTTATGTGTGTATCTTAAATTTTTACCTTACCTTTCAAGCTGAATGTATACCAATAAAGATATGCGCTATGGGAATCCAATGTCATGAAAACGAAGTGTAAAAAACAGTGTCAATAGTGGAACTACGTCGATTCCGTACATTGATTTAAAATGATTTTCATTTTCTTGAGCGTTAACATGGACTGTAGAATTTACTTATGTGTGAGTACAATATTGAAGGACGGCCACAGGAACGAAATTGCTCAATTGGTGGAGGACATGATTAGACCAGACAGCGTGTTTTCTAACTTCCTGACAGAAACGACATCATTTTTCAGGATCTGGCACATATCGTCTAATACTCTATCCATGATACATGTATCAGATCAGTTCTATGTCAATGTTCCGGTAAAATCAAACACACCATGAACATCTAGTTCGAATTCCTGTTCAATCCATTGTGTTATTATCCACAAAAGCAAAAAATAAAAAATAAACCAACATCAACTTGACAGTGAAAATAAAACATATCTCTCAATTGTTTTAGGGCCATACTAAAACACAAACTTAGTTAATCTAAGAAATGATCTCTTGAATGTTAACGATCTTATAAACAATTTGGCTGATACAAATTCTCCGTAATATGAGTTTGGCCTTAACCATAGTAAATCGTAAATACAAAACAATTTATATATAGCCTAATCATATCAGAAACGTCCAAACTACGCTTGTCGAATTGAAGAAAGTAACAATAGATTGGTTGAGAAAAAAAATCCTGTCATATTTATACTCTCAGTGCTGTTTTACTTGGGTTTAAAAAGTTGTGGCGTCACATGTAAGTAAATAAATATGTACATTTTTGTGTTGGTGCCAAATGTAAGAGGAATAATAAGACATTTTTGAATGCGTTTATGCCCTATTGGTATATTCTTACGCTGTTACAAACGCTCACAACAATCTAAGCTGAATTTCGCAAAGCATGCAAAATTCTGTAATCTGTATCTGTTATTAGGTCGACAAGAAACATTCAAATCCCTTATAAAGATAAAAAGCTAGGTGTGTGCCTTGTTCCGAAATTCAATTCGCCTTCAAAACAATATACCCCGTTATATATTTACCTTACCTCTAAAGCTGAATGTATACTAATAAAGCTATACACCATTAGGGTATCAAATGTCATGAAAACAAAAGGTAAAAAAAAAAAATAATGTAACTACGTTGTCATATGGACTGTAGAAATTATTTACGTTTGAGTGCAATATTGAAAGACGGTCACAAGAACCAAATTGCTCAATTACCAGAGGACGTGATTAGACCAGACAGCGTGTTTTTCAACTTTCTGACGGTAATGACATCATTTTTCAGGATCTGGCACATCTCGTCTAAAACTCTATCCATGCTATATGTATCAGATCAGTTCTATGCCCATGGTCTTGTGAAATCAAAGTGTCCTGTTGATTTATCCCAGAGTTAGGTGGCAACAAGATTAAGTACCTCTTGTGATGTCCCTGTATCAAGTCTTGTGAAAAAGGTGCTTTTTGATCCTAATTAGTTTGACGAGAAGCAATGAAATCCATTATTAAGATTCAAAGTTATGTGTGTATCTTAAATTTTTACCTTACCTTTCAAGCTGAATGTTTACCAATAAAGATATGCGCTATGGGAATCCAATGTCATGAAAACGAAGTGTAAAAAACAGTGTCAATAGTGCAACTACGTGCCATACATTGACTTGAAGATGATTGTCATTTTCTTGAGCGTTAACATGGTCTGTAGAAATTACTTACATGTGAGTACAATATTGAAGGACGGCCACAAGAACCAAATTGCTCAATTGGCGGAGGACATGATTAGACCAGACAGGGTGTTTTTCAACTTCCTGACAGTAACGTCAATCTCGTCTATACTCTATCCATAATATGATTAGTTCTATGCCAATGTTCTGGTCAAATCAAACACACTATGAACATCTAGTTCGAATTCCTGTTCAATCCATCATGTTATTATCCACAAAAGCACAAAAAAACATCAACTGATCAGTGAAAATAAAAAAATACTTCTCGACTGTTTAGGAACAGTACTAAAACACAAAATTGGTTAATCTAAGAAATGAGCTCTTGAACGATCTTATAAACAATTTGGCTCATACAAATTCTCCGTAAAGTGAGTGTGGCATTTACCATAGTAAATCGTAAATACAGATCAATTTATATCTAGCCTTGTCACTGAAGCTTCAAAACTACGCTCGCGGAATTGAAGAAAGTAAATAGTTGGGTTGACAAAAAATACCTGTCATAGTTATTCTCTAAGTCCTGTTTTACCTGTGTTTGAAAAATTGCGACGTTGTTCATATGTACATGCTTGTGTTAAATGTAAAGCGAATAATAAGACGTTATTTAATGCGTTTATGCCCTATTGGTGTATTATTTCACTGTTACAAATGCTCACAACAATCTAGGCTGAATTTCGCAACCCATGTCAGGTTATATCTCTCTGGCGCGCCCATACGATGTCCCTGTTTGTCATAGCTGTGTTATATAATTGAATATCATAACGTAATGTTGCCGTTCTTTACTAATCTTTATTAATCTATTCTTTACTAATATATATAAAATAAATGAAGTCAATGGTAACTGCAGCACTTGCAAAAACAAAAATATATAAATCGTTTGCAAAATGATGAATTTCGAGCATAACCGTTTTACACAGCAGGTGTCTCAATCTTAGAATGGAACGATTGGTTTTGTTTTTAACTAACAAAAAGTGCTAGTTGATGTCATTAAATTAAACGAAGATTAACAGAGGTCCATTTTTCCCCGTAACATTTTTACGAGTTCAGAGAATGTTCAGCGAATAATCAGTTTAATATCTCTCCAACACGCACACAGAGGAGACAAAAATATTGATTTATGTTATTACCATGGTAATTTTTACTTCCATTCATCTTAATACACGGAAAGCATGGGACATACTTATAATTTAGCAAATTACACGTTTTGTTTTTCCCTTGTTATCGGACAGTTTAATAGAAGATATAGAGAGCGGGAGGTTTTCAACAGTTAGTTAAAATCTCGTCACGACACATTAGCCGATTGTTACTAAAACCCTTTTATACCAGAAGTCCATTAGCTTATCCAATACACTTCTGTTGTTGAGGCCTATAAGTCTTTTCAGATAAAGCCAAGTTACACAAGTGCCATCACGTATACCCAAGGACACATATTAAAGCGTATCCGATGAAGCGTATTTTGGATTCTCAAAATATCTAGGCGGATCTAAATCATGACTTTCGGGCAATTAGATTTACTGTTAAGTCGAAAACAATGTATTTGACATGGCGGAAGGCTTAACAGATGCGAATGTCAGAAATACGTCTAAAACGTATTATTGTCAGCATAATGCCCCTGTGATGCGTCAACAAAAACAATGACAAATATATAAAAGAAACTTCAGTCGTTCATTACACACACTTTTCCACTATCTTCATTAGTAGGAATAAGTATACATTGTATTTTTATGTCTGTTTTTTGATTAGTAAGAAATGATACAACCGTTGTGTACTAGTGATGGGCCTACGTGGTAGTTTCATGTTGCCTTGGGTATGTCAGGGTTTAGACTGCAACACGAAGCCGATCTTTTTGTGATGTAGTTGTATCATTATGTCCTGCTCATGACGCGGATGACTGCTTCCCTCCGGCTATTTAGATGGCGCACCGTCATGTGGATGACGTAACGAAAGTTCCACTTTAAATCTAAATAACAAGATTTTAAAAGTCCGAGTTTTAGCTGCTGCAGAAATTCCAAATGCCCCGGAAAAACTCCCCATCTTCCCTTTATCTTTCAAATTGTTTGTATATTGTTTAAGTTTGGGTCCAGTTTAATTTTTAATAGTCGTCTTGAAAATTGATCATAATAAACCGTGACAATGGTGCAAATATTCCTTCTGAAAAATAATTACTGATATAAGGTTCAGATTTAGCCATTTCCTAGGGGAAATGCTGCGGAATTGTGGTGCGGGCTTATCGATTTACTTTTAAGGAACAATAATAGCTTACCTGATAAAGCTAAACGAAAATTAACCGAGACATACCGTTTCTGTAATATTTATTCCAAGTGTATGACCTCCTTTTCAATATATAACCTGTTCAATAACTTTCCAGAACGAACAAAAATCACAGAGAGAATTAAAAAAAGACAACTGATTATTGTCATTTTAATTTGTATTCGATTCATCTATATCAACATGTTGATACTTTAAGCTTAGCACTACACTTACATCCTGGTTTTGTCATAGTTGTCGCATCGTGTGGTAGCCTTGGAGAGAGCAAACGGTTTTGGTACAGTTTATTATATCCTGATTGTTGTCTGATTTATCACATCTGATGGGAGCCTTGCAGAGAACAAGCGGTTATCATATAATTTATTATATCCTGATTGTTGTCTGATTTATCGCATCTGATGGGAGCCTTGCAGAGAGCAAGTGGTTATCGTATAGTTTATTATATCCTGATTGTTGTCTGATTTATCGCATCTAATGGGAGCCTTGCAGAGAACAAGCGGTTATCATATAGTTTATTATATCCTGATTGTTGTCTGATTTATCGCATCTGATGGGAGCCTTGCAGAAAACAAGTGGTTATCATATAGTTTATTATATCCTGATTGTTGTCTGATTTATAGCATCTGATGGGAGCCTTGCAGAGAACAAGCAGTTATCATATAGTTTATTATATCCTGATTGTGGTCTGATTTATCGCATATGATGAGAGCCTTGCAGAGAGCAAGTGGTTATCGTATAAATTATGATATACTGAGTGTTGTCTGATTCATCGCATCTGATGTGAGCCTTGCGGGGAGCAAGTGGTTATCGTATAGTTTATTATATCCTGATTATTGTCTGATTTATCCCATCTGTTGAGAGCCTTGCAGATACCAAGTGGTTATTGTATAGTTTATGATATATTGATTGTTGTCTGATTTATCGCATATGATGAGAGCCTTGCAGAGAGCAAGTGGTTATCGTATAGTTTATTATATCCTGATTGTTGTCTGATTTATCGCATATGATGAGAGCCTTGCAGAGAGCAAGTGGTTATCGTATAGTTTATGATATACTGATTGTTGTCTGATTCATCACATCTGATGGGAGCCTTGCAGAGAGCAAGTGGTTATCGGATAGTTTATTATATCCTGATTGTTGTCTGATTTATCCCATCTGATGAGAGCCTTGCAGAGACCAAGTGTTATTGTATAGTTTATGATATATTGATTGTTGTCTGATTTATCGAATCTGATGGGAGCCCTTGCAGAGAGCAATTGCTTATCGTATAGTTTATTATATCCTGATTGTTTGATTTATCGCATCTGGTGAGAGCCTTCGAGTGAGCAAGTGGTTATCGTATAGTTTATAATATCTTGATAGTTGTCTGATTTCTCGCATCTGATGGGAGCCTTGCAGAGGGCAAGTGGTTATCGTATAGTTTATTATATCCTGATAGTTGTCTGATTTATCGCATCTGATGGGAGCCTTGTAGAGAGCAAGTGGTTATCGTATAGTTTATTATATCCTGATTGTTGTCTGATTTATTGCATCTAATGGGAGCCTTGTATAGAGCAAGTGGTTATCGTATAGTTTATTATATCCTCATTGTTGTCTGATTTATCGCATCTGATGGGAGACTTGCAGAGAGCAAGTGGTTATGGTATAGTTTATTATGTCCTGATTGTTTTCTTATTTATCACATCTGATGGGAGCCTTGCAGAGAGCAAGTGCTTATCGTATAGTTTATTATATCCTGATTGTTTTCTGATTTATCGCATCTGATGGTAGCCTTGGAGAGAACAAACGGTTATCGTATAGTTTATTACATCCTGATTAATCCACCTTAACTGAATATTATAACACTCTGGTGAGAGCCTTGAAGAGAGCGAACGGTGATTTTGTGGAGTGTAAAATGGACAATCTGTCGTGCTATAAATGAAAAACCCTTGACGTAAAACGTTAAACGGCAAACGAACAAAAAACACATTAAAACATCTAAGCTAATGTATATCCTGGCGGATGGGCAAATATATTTAATGTCGTGTCAGAAACTTTGTATTCGAAACAGTGAAGGGCTTCAGAAGAATTAAAAGTACATCTTAAATCAATTCCCTATTGTACGTGTACCTTAATTATATGCTGCTCTGCCACAGTTGATAATATGACACTGCTTTATCTCAACTTTTTGTTCAAAAGATTGTCGTAATCCACAATCAATAAAAAAGGAACACGCAAGCAACACAATCAGAGAAGATTAACAAGGATTATGTTGAGACTAATCCTCTTTACTCTCAGTGCTTTCTGAATATAAGAAATACGTATCCCTTTCTATCAGATAAAAAATTGAGATGCGCAACTTACATTCAGATTCCCAATGCCTCGAAACCGTTAGCCATTTTTTTCTGTACACGTCTATATTTGAGGCTGAGCGCGTAATGATTCGGCGAGATTTTTGTGAATAAATACTAGTACATCAAAACTACTTTACTACAGGTGTTAATACTATGAGAGCGTCGAAACCTGGATGAAGGAGGTAATTTTATACATGTCGTCACAACATTCGTGTTTGTAGCGATTTTAAATGACACTTTGCGTTTGATATTCCCATTGATGACACTATACCTCTTTGAAGCCTAGTGCCGAGATGTGTCAAGGCAATTCATGCTCATTATTATTATAGTCCTTTAATTATCTCCCGACGTCAACAACAAAAAATCCCAACAGCATTCGGACACTTTTAGCCATTCGTCTCGTCAGAATATAACAAGCCTAATACGGTTTTAGTCCCGCCATTATTTAATATTTATTTTCCAGTATTTCTTGCATGTTCTGTTCCATTTTGTGAAGACTAAAAAAAATGAAGTGAAACTAGTAATTTGACCAGCTTCAAAGCCAAATTTTGACATTTTTTTCTCCCATTGTATCAACGCATTATTAATAATGTGTCCATGTGCTTGTCCACTTAAATAGTTTAGAATAGGATGAGTTATTTAGTCTGAGTTTGATGAATGGTCACCGACTCTGTAGTAATCACTAGCACGTGTAGTGTTTTTAGAATGTCCAGAAGAACCGAATAGCTAAATTGATGGAGCACATGATAAGAGTAGACAGATTTTTCAGATGCGTCTTTTCAACTTCCTGATAATAATGGCTCGATTCGTTAGGAATTTGCTAATGCAGTACTACGTGTATATGTATGTATCCACACTTTGCGTTTGATATTCCCGTTGTAGACACAATACCTCTTTGATGCCTAGTGCCGAGATGTGTCAAGGCAATTCATGCTCATTATTATTAGTCCTTTAATTATCCCACGACGTCAACAACAAAAAATCACCTCAGCATTTGGTTCTTTTACAAACATATTTTAATAACGTTAGTATTATATCAGTAATTAATATTTTCTCTGTAAAGATAACAGTTCGACATTTTGTACCTAATACTTTCTACTCAAACAACGTTATGACAAATTATTAGTTAATTGGCACCGATAAATGATACGAGGAAGGTTGGGAGTAGCTTCCTTTTGCCCGGTTGCTCTCTGAGCTAAAGCGCAACATGAATCTGATCTCTATTGCGTTCTGGAATTGTCCTGTCTTGAAGTTGGTTGTTGCCAATGTTGTTGAGGGTGGTTCCTTTCACCCATGGTCTGGCACGCCGTCGTGTGGGTGAAGTAATATAAGTGTTGATGACTTAACACCCCAATCAAACGAACAATATAGAACCTTCCATTGCAATGAAAAGATCAGAACTTGGACACACATGCAAAAAATTTCCTTACAAAATAGTTAAGAAAAATCATGAAAATTAAAACTATCAACACGAAATGAAACTTGGGTAAGATTTTAATCTTTTAGGTTTCATGAAAGTGTATTTTTGTCTTACGGTGGACTGGAATAGGTTAAAGAAAAAACTGCCTAACGAAGTTATAGCAAGTGTACCATGGCTAGTAAAGTTCGACCAGCAGAGATGACTCGGCTTTTTAAGAGTTATGCTATCCTATAAATATTGAAACCAAAGATGAATATATTACATTTATAGCTAAGTAGTACGCCACCTCCACTCCTAATCAACGAGTCCCTGAGCCTGGCTTAATGCTAAGCTTCTCAGCCTACTAATCCCATTCCAATGTACCGCTAACAGCTTCGAGGTCGTCTGTGGTCGTCAGATACAGGCAAAGGAGTTGGTCATGACATGTAGGGTGGGTTTATCGAGGTTTCCAACCGTAATTACTCAAGGGACATTGTGAAAAGGACAATTGAGTACTATGTCAAACTCAAACAAACAAACATCATTATCAATGATTTTAGCACACTTAGTGGAAAACTAAATAAAAGAGTTACTTGGACCAAAGGTTGGAATATTAAACTGTAAGACCTAGCAGCCGTGGTTCAATGGTCAGCCTTTCGAACTTCTGACCGTTCATCGATCTACCACTCACAGCTTAAATGGCGTTTCTCAGGTCGTTCTCAGATGTTTTCATATTAGTTTTCCTCCAAGTTTTTCATCGTATTTAAGTGTAATCCGTCGACATACGATTATTTCAAGAGTTGTCTTTTATATATAGATTTGTAAGTATACTCATAACATATGTTTAGGATAAATCGCTCATGTAAGACAGTTGTCTATATAGACGTACTATAATTATGTCATTTTATCAAGGGTAATTGTATATATCAAGTCGCACAAACGGGCTATAAAGTAAACCCATAGTATTTATTGCTATAACCGTCGCAGGTTATAAAGGGCCCCATTTTACAAAGCGATTCTTTCTTATATTAAACGTACCTGCCGTGGCTATGCATTGATTTCAGTTCTGTGGTCATAGAATGTACATTTTATAAAGACAGGATCGTTTACTGAAACGTGGCTAATGTACCCTATATATCATATGCTGTATATCTGTATTTCTGAAACAGACAATGCACGATGTTTTACTCAGAAAGAAACATAAGACAAACTAAAAAATATGTATATTTATTTAAAATAGGACATCTATTGCATCAACGCTTATAACGTCTTCATTCGAATTGTCAACATTCTATTTAATCTCCATATCATAATTAAACTGTTCTATTTGGATTATGATGGTGTTATCCAGCAATTTCCAATCAGAATATTCCACATTTCCCCAGGCGGTTGTAAAGTCTCTCTTCAATATATAATGCTACTTATATTATTAGATCGGAATATTAAATGTTTCGAAAAAAAGCGCGATGATAAAAATAATGATTTATTGATTGGTGTGTTACGCCGTGCCTATAAGGGTACATGAATTTCACTTTATGACAGCAGTGTATTTCTACAATAATTTACACTAGGGGCAATCAAGATGAGAATGTTTTTTGTTTATAATGCTGGAAATTT
This sequence comes from Mopalia ciliata, assembly GCA_034783835.1. Classification (NCBI taxonomy): domain Eukaryota; kingdom Metazoa; phylum Mollusca; class Polyplacophora; order Chitonida; family Mopaliidae; genus Mopalia; species Mopalia ciliata. Next base: position 9,419 of record JAVFBW010048150.1, read on the forward strand.
AATATTGCTCCAGTGATAAATAAATCCAGTATTGCTACTCTTCAAACAAACTACCCTTGGCCAGATGATTATTACTAACGCGTATTTTTTTTTTAATACGCGTGAGGGTAACAAATACAGATAACCTCATCACTCATTGCATCTGGGACTGGGACAAGCCTATACATCTAATAGCATACCATTAATACCTTAAAATCGTACATTAACACGATACAAGTTCAAATTCATTTCCTTCAATTGATACATTGACATAACCCAGTTCCTTAAATTCACATTTAAACATTAATTTAATTCATTGAAATAGTGAATAAGGTCACATTCGATTCTTTCAAATCCTACATTAGCACTAAAGCAATTTTTTTTCAAATGGCACATTAGTTTTCAATCGAATTGCACTTTAGCATAACTTCAAGGCCTAATAAGTTCTGTTTATATTTTATTAATGTCTAACCATATAACCGATTTTTTTTTTGTTTCTCATCATCATCATCTAATTTAAGTAAGTCGCATAAAATTGTATTGCACACATTCCCAATTGCATGTACCTATTTGTATTCGGTATTAGCAGAATAGGCTGAAACTAAAAGTATGTGTTCCTTTTCTAGCATTTACTAACCGTTCTGAGTATTGTGTAGCAGTGGCGGCGCCAGGACTAGAAGTCAGGGATGAAAGGGGTGGGAGATGACAGCAAAACTATGCAATGGTGGTGATCTGTAGCTAAACTTTAATTTTATCATTGGATTTGTTTCTCAAGCTATAGTGTTCACAACACATAGGTGTATATTGTAAACTCATTTAATGGTAACCATTTTGTTTTATCAAAATTTGGTGAAATGCAATCCCATCTGTTATCTTACTAGGTAGAGGCTATATTTCAAACTAATCCATGAGTTTTCGGGGTCACAACATTACATAAATGCATATTGTAAAATAATGCAATGGCTGTCATTTTGTGAATATTGAAAAATTATGGCATGACAGCTATATTGCTTTGTACAATTTGATGAAATGCAAGCCTATCATATGTCTTAGTAGGGGGTAGCTAACTCCCAGGTTTCAAGTCGATCTGTGAATTTGATCTCAAGTTATCATGTTCCCAATACATATGAGTGAATATTGTGGAATTATGCAATGACGGCGATAATGGAATGCAATCCCATCCGTTGCTGAATAGTAGCAGGCTATAGTCCAAGGCTCAAGCTAATCCTTAAATTCGTAACAAACTGATCGTGTCCATATCAAATACATATATAAATATTGTTACATTATGCAATAGTGGCCATATTCTTTTAGACAATTTGATGAAACTCAACCCCATCTATTGTCTTAATAAGAGAAAGCTATATCCGTGATTTTATTACACGAGTTATGGTGTTCACAACATCAACAGACATGGATGTTGTTAAATAATTTAAAGACGCCAATATTGTTTCATGGTACTTGGTAAAATTCAATCTTACCTACTGTACTAAAGGCAAAAAGTTATATACAAAATTGAAGTTAATCGTGAATTTTTTCTCTATTTATTGTGTTCAAAACACAAACAGGCATGAATATTGTGAAATTACGTAATAACGGCCATACAAAGTTTGAAGTTAATCGGTAAGTTTACCTCTGAATAACATTTCTAAGCCTCCACCCCCACCCCTACTATAGCATTATTAACAAAGACGAAGCCCAGAGAGAAGCTGCTTTGAACAGGTCTACAATCACCAAGAAATACCACGAAATTATTGATCAACAAATATTGCTTAAGGGATTCACAGATGACTCGTTGCTTTATGGTAAATGTACACCTAGAGACCACAGGCCTCGCTCGGTCGCTTTCTATCATCTGTCAAATTATGGAACATATAATTTTCTCTGTTGAATATCAGCTGGAGATTAACTGAATTCCTGGCGATTCTAATATAATAATGACATTGATAGCATTCTTGGCAGTCTATCGACCATACTATTTGAATTATGTATGTGTTCTATGTTTATGACATATTTGGAGATTTACAATGTACATACGAGTACAATAAAGCATACATTAAGATGTTTTCCTTCTTATCCGCTGGGTGAACATTGATAGTCCCAATCTCACTAAGTTTGTCCAAACCTGATATTAGGCCATGAGCTCCTGCTAAAGCCAGAGTGGACCCTTATTGACAACAATATCGTATAAATTTGATAAACTACTCCTTTGGGTTATATAATGGGTTTTCACTTTGTCTTTACCGACAGTAATATCTGAACGGTCGTCCAGTTAATGTACCATTAATACATCTGTTAAAGTCATCCGATGCCAGGCGAACACAGTGTTTTAAGTAATGAACATAAACACATATTACACAGTTGAAGAGGTACAATATACATAAACACTTTCGTATGTTATCTGACTGTCCAGACTTGGATAGAAAGACGTCAAATCCAAGGCGGATCCTCTAAAATTGGCAAATCGGAATTAAGTTTACATCGGCAATAGAATTGCATTTCAGAGTGGCATTAAATGTCACTGCAAATTATATAAACATATTTTTACTGTACGTTTTGTGTAACGTCTGCATTCTTATTTCAGTCCTGTATTTTTCGAAGATAGAAACGTTAATAATACAGATATGTCATTAGAGCCGGAATATATGCCCGGCATCGTATACAGCAAAAAAGCGACAAATAAATTCTGCCAAAGAGACAAATAAATATGAAAGTGACAAATATTCCCAGAGAATTTAATTTATTTCAAAACAGATTCAAATTAACTTACCTAAATTAACTTTTCTCTGCTGTTCCTGATTTTGGGTAGCATTAACAAAGAAAACAGTACAACTGTTGGACACAAACGACTTTCCCAACTTCCCATCTTTAGATGTTTGTAATCACGTTGTTGTCGAAATGCCTATGCAGCGCTGTGTGATATAGAATGCCAGCAATCACCGTTTTCATGAAAGTGCCTAGATCTGAGTTTGATTCCAGTACCGATTCAGCTTACTTTGTCAAAGTAGATTGATTGATTGGTGTTTTGCGCCTTGCTTATGGGTATTTCACTTAAATTCAAATAAAACTAAACACTCGCACAACCATACAATGTGACATATTTTAATAATGTTGGAAAGTTAGTTTTCCTCCAGTGCTAAGTAAAGACAGCATTGTTACTCACCAAACACACTGCCCTTAGAAAAAATGGTGTAAAAAAGCTTCTAATCTGGAAAAAAACTGTTGACAACATATCGTGTACTTTGACAGACAGTCGACGTACATGAGACAGTAGAGCATTCAATTAATTGCTAATTTAATGTCAGTAAGAGCTGAACACATTCACATTATTAGCGTATACGCAATTTCTGAATTGCCACATGGGTCTGTAATTAGCGTGTCGTACTACTTATCCCTCCGGTGTATAGCTCACTCAGTGACCAAAGGGTATACGAATGATTGGAACGAAAGCGTGGATTTAAAACTGTGACTGTTTCCACTGACACGGGATGTGTTCATTGATAAGTCTTCGAACCCCGTTGATATATAACCGACACATTTTACTGTAGTCCGTTAGCTCAACAGAGTACTGAGGTCCTTCTCTTGTAAATGCACACATATTTTCATATACATATTGCTCGTATGTTGTTCCGTTTTGAAAGTATCTAAACTCGGAATGCGTTCGATCTATTTCGAGTTGACAGCCAAAAAGTCGCCCATGGGGCTCATGGGGGTATTCTACATCTGTACTGCTTAAAATGGCGATTTAAAGATCCGGATTAACATCTCAAAAGTAAACAACATTAAATTATATCCATTCACATACATCTTTTATTCAAAGGCTGTTTCACACGGGTAGTAAAGACGGTACGACAATTACTGCCTTTAAATGAAAAACTAATACACCCAACAAGATGTAAATGCTACTCACGCGATAACGATCGTGCAATATTGACAATACTTTGGGAGAAGCCTTATACAAATAGCAGCGGTAGTCACTGCAATTAGCGCTCGTTCAAATCGAATGGGCCGAGTACGTCCAGTCCGTTACATCAGCGTTGATCGCCGGTCTGGAAGTGAAAAAAAAAGTTTTTTAAGGTTTGGACTAACACAAAATGCCTTTACAATTATTCTAAGCAACAAAGAAAGATTGCTTAGCAAAGATAAACTGGTTGTTTTCTTCTTTCGAGATTTATTTAATTTGAAGAAAGTCTTAAAGCTAATTTTGAATGTTCTTATTCCCAAGTTTCTTAGATTTTCAAAAACATATACTTGTATTATGTTATCGATAGACACTCTACTACGATATTAAACAATTGTTGATTTTCGTTGGTAGGAAAGTGACCGTGTGGAAAATGCAGTTTAAAAAATAAATCTCAGACAGGCACGAAAAATGATGCGCTCAAATCTATCAGAATGTTAATTAATTTTACATCTATTAATTTGCAAGTCTTGATTTATTTGTCACTTCAAAACTAATTCAAACAGCCTTGTGGTTGCAAATAAAATTTTATTCTAAATTGTCTCCCTTGTTTGAAGTGTCACACTCTCACTCTCATACTGGCAACACTAATTACATGTTTAAGGGGAGGGACTGTTTGCCACTCGCATCCGGCCTGATCTTCGTCGTGGTAATTGGCAGGGTATATTCAACCAAGGGTTCAAATAAGACCTGGAGTTTTCTGATTTTCTTATCATAAGGAACAGCTTACAATTCTACTCGACAAATATACCATCTAAATTTGAATCTACTTGCTAAGCTAGTAATACCAGTCAATACAAAAGAAACATGCTAGTAGACAAGTTTTGTGGAGCAGTGTTTAGTTAACAACACATCTGTATCTCTAACTTTCTAGTGAACAAATCATCTCTATATTCAGTGGATTACTGTGAAATGCCAGCAAAATATATGTAGGTTAGAACGCTACTAGAATTGAATTAGCTTTCTCACTTTACTTTGTTTTCCTGTAGATTTTATAGTATCGCTATAATACACTCAATAAATAGATTTCACGCAATCAACAAACACTTTCTATTGGAAAATACAAGCTGTTCCCCTTTGACAAATTGGTTTCAAATGCATTGTTGGTTTGTTTAGAATGCAATAGTATTTAATATATATGAATACGGACTGTCCATTTTTTACTCTACATCAAACAGTTAAATACGACGTGAATCCTCGTACAAAACACACAGCGATTGATGTAATCGCCACCTGTAACTACACCATACAGAGGTTGACCTTGGGGACCCAAATCTGTGATCGATACATTGAAGAGGATATGCTATACTCTGAAACACTGCGATGGGTCGGTTAGACTGACGAATCATTAATTATTGTTCGGCCAAGCATTATCTGTACAATCCATTTCTAGTTTTATGCCATCAATATTTGTACCTGTGGGAAATTACACTGTGGGAGAGACATGCAACTACCGTTCACAAGTCTTAAAAAATAACAAAAATGGTCTTTTCAGTAATTTTACAGTACCGTATTATAAAAATATTTTCATTAATGTGACAGGCATGAGTTTCGTCTAAAGTCTGACAACTTATCAGAAACACAAAGACTTTAATTTATAATAATGAGTGTCAGACTTAATCTTCATATCATTTTCAATGTCATGCCAATTCTCGCTATTCACTTTATTCTGCTATTTCTGTGCTGAATTGTGTTATTATTGACTAGTCAATGCAGAACATATATTTTGATGTACAGAATAAACATTTGTACATTTTCATGTGGCTCATCATAAAATCTGGACTTTTGTTTGGTAAATCACCAAGGTGAAACAAATTAAATACATCTTATGACAAACCAATATATATTTCATAGAATTATAATAACATGCTGGCTTTTGTGATTGGAAATAGCATATTGTTAAGTTGTAGTGTTCTGAAGATTTCTTTTGTTAGCCATTGTTTTATCAACAACCAAGCCCCAGCCTCTTTTGTTAAAATAATCGGGATCAATACGTGCACATAAAACACACTTCTACATACAACAGTGAGAACTTGTGCTGGTATAGAAAACAAGAGTTGCAGGAGTTAACACTGGTTTGAAACAGAATGTGAACGCACGAAGACAGACACGATGATTAAAGCGTATTTTTGATAAAATATACCCCAAAAGAACTACAAAATTCTAGCAAATTATTAATGCAGCTATAAACGGACACATTTTATAAATAAAATGAGAATTGTAGTGTCAACTTGAATGCGGGAATTTAAAAAAAAGAGTAATTTTGCACATCAATGTTATATACAATTATAACCATAAATAATAAGCTATTGGACTAAAATGATTAGTCGCATGTTGAACCTATAGGTAAGAATCGAAACTTGAACTCGATCATACGATATCACCAATAACAAGTGGAAAACAATAAACTAAACAGTCAATAAAGCTGCGCGGCAACTGTCTAACCTCTATATTTCTTCTTAATTTTATCCCAAAACAGTATTGACTTATACCCGTGTCTGTTTTTTTGTTATACTTCCCTGCTGAAGCCACTGCCGTTTCAATATAACTTGGCCTGATTATAAGTCAATTTCTAGATTGTAAAGGTATAGAATATAGCGCAGCAGAAATTATTTGATACTTAGCCATTTTCATAACCTAGGAAACACTGGTGTACACAGTGAAGAGGAAGTAGCCCTCTGCACGCCATCTTCTATATTTGACAAATAAGTTTTCCAACACACATCCAGTACTTGGACCAAATGTTCATTCTCATAGAATGTAGCGAAGGAAGCAAGTGGTTCTAATGAGATGTTGTATATATACAGTCGCCCATAGAAATTTCTTGATGAAATTAAAAATCATCCATGGTGTATTAATTGTGCTTGCATAAACGATACCAAACAATAATTTGTTGATTAATTGAACACTAGCACATCTATTCTGTACGGTTCCATCAACGGGTTGATGTGAATCATTCAATTTGATTGGTTATTTACTTATCACTTAATTAATAACATCCTTGGACTACTTTCAAAGTGCCAAGACAAGTTAAGCTTTGACACCATTGTATAGCATCAATTCAGCTTTACTACTGTTATATAATAAAAGTTGACAAAACAGACTGTCTAAATACAGTTGACTGGTATAAAGCAAATGATGACCTAATGGATTCATTGATAAGAACTTAATCGAAACAAAGTACCGGGAATTATAAAACACAAAATATATGTCGACACTGACACCTGTCATCCTTTACACACAACTCAGTGTATCAGTTTTAAACTAGGCAAAAATATTAATTCTTTACTGTCCGAAATTAACAACAAACCACAGTTACGTGAACCTTATTTTTATTTAATCAAGCAAAAATAATAGGCTTCAGATTAATTGATGCAATTATGAAACAACAATAATAGAATTATTGAAACGTCAATATTATTAACATACGAATTAGCTTGGTACATGTGTACATATTTCTCAGACTGTTTGTTATAAGCTGGTATAGAATGTCAATATATTTTCGTTATTTTGGAATAACTTCACTTTAACCTTCACTTTCTATAAAGACACAAAAATTATTCAATGTCAATATATATTATTACAAAGTAAATTGGCAGTTACTCAATGGAAAGGTATTATGTTATTCTGATTTTCTCAGTAAATGAGTACCCAAACCTCGTTGATTAATATCATTGTGATATGGAGTCGGGGTAGACATGTACGCTTGGCTGTTGGTAAATACAGCATGTGAACCGTAGACATTTTCGAATTTAATCCATGTTTGACAATTTCCAGAAATACATTAATTCCGAGAATTTACTCATTACATATATTATACCTTATTCAAATACTTGATTTTATCCTTGATTTTATCCGCTTGTGTTATAACAAAAACCTGTAATGTGATATTTTGCTAACATCCATTGTATTCACAAAAATATCGTCTGGACGCCTTCCAAACAATTCATCCTGTATCAGCCACTTATGTAATGACTGAAAACCGATAAGAAGTTTAATGTAGTGGTGTTTACAAAGGAAAACATTAGTTCTGTATGTATAATCGTAGTGCAAGTTACTTACAATAACTTCCACGTGGCTTATGGGATGACTCATATCTTGAGGATTTCCTTTATAAATTACAAAAAATGTTATCAAACAGTCGGCCATTTGGTAATATTCATGGTGGAGAAAAAAAAAAAAAAGCAATTTGGGGTACATTTTAAGGGAGAAAGGATCTAAGTTATTTTATTTATTAAGATAATGTGGTCTGGTCGATTACGGTGGGTGATGGTGTAACATATTTGGGAAAGCACATGTTTATTTTACTGTGGTTAAAAAAAATTTGCCCAGAAGATCTTACTGAATACCACAGTATAGTGTCACATTTTCTGGTGTTACCATTGATTGTAAATTGTAGTGTCACAGTCGATAAAATATACACCACATGTAGTTGGGATCAGGATACTTGGGGGGGGGGGGGGGGGGGGGGGGGGGGGGGGGGGGGGGGGGGGGGGGGG
>JAVFBW010048261.1:0-17851 GCA_034783835.1 Mopalia ciliata
ATACACCACCGTCATATAAGTGAAAAAACAATCAGTGAGTCAATCAATCAATCAATCAATCAATCAAGCAATCCATAATCAAGCAATTAATCAATCAATCAAGCAATTAAATGCCGCCTCACACACATTTATTCAATGCCATTTTTTAAATAAACAGCTCACGAAGATCTATATTATAGACGTCAAAGTACCACTTGCAACGCTGCCTTTATTAACATTTAGAGACTCATTGTTAGCTCAACTTAATCGTGGTATTACTGAACTGTATAACTGTTTATCAAGTTGATTACAAGCAAGAAAAAATTTGGTGCTAGAGGATGTATTTCTGGATAGGAATTCACTTGATTCGTCTTTAAGTACGGATAGTGTTTTTCTTCCTACGAAACGGCATAGATCGACAGTGGCACAGGTCTCATTTAAACACAATTTTTAGTCACTTACAAATTACTACACTCTATCAAACAAACATCACACACTGCAACACTTCATTTGTACAAACAAAAAAACACAAAATCATTTAACATCAGCGTAGAAATCTTCAAATACCTCAGGTTCAGAACCAAAATCCTATCGATGTCTTATTGTCAAGGTAACAGTTGTCTCGCGACCACAGTTCAACAAGCAACTAGATTGTTTCCCCGAGAAATTGTGTTTAAAACACCCGTATTTACAAATGTCTTCAAAGACGTAAAACATTCAAGGCCAATTCAACCGTCTTCGCTTTCGACTGGAATAACGTTCACATGACTTAAAATACAGATATTTTTAATAATAACACCTCAGTCACCATTAATTGAAATATTAACGTGTCTTACAGGATATTGAAAATCTGACTTTTTGCTTCGAATACCTTAACAGCCATATGTAGTTTGTTACTGACACTATATCTGTAGACAATATATCAGAAGACGAATCAGCAAAGACAAACGAAGATGTGTTGATTTTAATTGAGATTGACTTTAACACACTCTCCGAAATTGAGCGTGTCCTGTTTGTATTGCTATTAGCGACAGAGCCATTTCCTCTGATGAATTAGTTTGGCTCAGCAATGTTAAAAACCAACCAGGTTTGTCGATTCTACGGCGAAAAGCCAGTGTTTAAGTCACTTTTCATGTCCAGATATATAATCAAGAGATATCATACATTGTTATTGTTGTTTAAATGAAGTTCTTAATAAAATGATATGGCTTTTCACACATTTGGTTTTGCGTTCAAGTTTTCTTTGTTTTCAAAGGCAAGAGAAAAGACAAGAACAGATGCTTTATTGGGAAACTAATGAGGTCAAACAGAAAAAAAAACCCAGAGGAAAATGCAAACAAGTTGGACGAATCAAACAGCAGAATGTCAGTTAAACATTTTAGACTAACTTAGGAGCTCTAAACAAAGAAAACGGACAACTTATATGGAAAGTCGGTTTTATCGTTAATATCCATTGGTGAATACATATTTGGCAGTCTTTGGAATAACACCAGGATATCTCATTTGTCTCTTTGTCTTGCCTTAAAAATAATAGTTCTTCGATTCTATTACTATATTCCATCAACTCCATGCAAAACTGTTTTAGTAAACCTTCAAACATACGTTCTTATACACGCAATCAATACATCAATTGTCACCAGCATTCCTGTCATAGTTATTCAGTTGGATTCTGATTTCTGAAGATTGCTTTGTTAAACAAACATTCATTTGTTCTGAACCAAAAAAGTTTTGCGGATTTAGCAACCCCTTTTATAAAATAATTCGTTTCAAATATTTAATAAACGTCTTTAATCCGTGTGAACCATGTAGCTTATCAACATAAATGAATTTTATACATCAGCAATCGTATATTCAGGCCTCTTTTCTTTCTTTCATCAATATAATTATAAGGTGAAGACATATTGAGCCATGTGTGGGTTTCAACTACATATAACGTGACCATACCGCCATTTACAGGACTGTGTTGATTAGGATTATAAATAAATGATAGACAGGCAAGAATATGTGTTTCCAGAAATAACTACTGTATTACGCAAAAATGTGCTTTGTATAATATACCTACACAAAACAATTTATATGATGGCGCCTGCTTCAGAGCATGGTTCACCTGTTGTAAATAACGAAAAGATCAATAAAAATCTAAAGGAAAACACAGCAAAACACATAACAACACCAGTGTTAAACTAGTTAGCTATTTTAGTGGATTCTTGGAATTTGGAGATTTCCTGTGGTCATAACATTCCTGATCGTATTTTTATTAAATAGGGCGCCCTCTGGCTAAGGTTTGAATAGTAGCATTACTTTTTCTAAATTTAGCACTGGAAATTAACTTTCCAACATCATCGAAACGCTTCAAATGTTTTTGTACTAGTGTCAGTTATTGTCGGAATACACTGCCGTCAAATGGGTCAAATACTCTTAAGCTCGGCATAAAACACCAACCAATTATTCAATCAATAATCAATCGATCAATAAATTAATCAATCAATCATTTAAATGCTTATTTTTTGTCAAATTTTAATTTCACATTCTTTGCCACAGGCATCATCTCGATGTCGTTTATGAATGTACACTCTTCTATTTCGAAATGTTCACTTCTACCGTATATGTGCTATATTTGATGAGTTGTAAATGTGATTATACTGTTTGCTCTTTCAACTACCGTGTATATATTCAAAACACTGGTAAATAATAAAAAATCAAAAAATCAAAAATTCATCGTGATGATGTTGTAAGATCAACTTAATCGTGGTTTTGCTGCACTGTATAACTGAATGTTTACCAAGATGTCTGGAAACCGGTATAACTGTCGCACCGGAGGGTGTATTTCTGAATAGGAAATCATATCATCACTGGTGTGGAGAGTGTTTTTTTGCCTAAGAAACGGCACCGACAGTAGCACAGGTCGGGGGTAAACACTATTTTAATGCATTTACAAATTATAACACTCTATCAAGCATCACAGACTGCAACAATTTAAATGTACAAAAGAAAATGTTTTTTTTAAACATGACAATACATGTTAACTATCGCACAAGGTTTGCACTTAATGTCATTTTCATGTCATATTTGCTCTTTGATTTTTTACCTATCGAAGATGAAAACAACAGATTTGTAGTAGGCCAAATATTTTCAGGTGATGTGAATTAAATTCCCTACACATCTGTGAAAGGTAAAACGAGGGTGATGTCGGTGATTCTCCAGCAGCAAACCGCCAGGTATGCCAGTCAGAAAACAGACCATCAGCCATGGGAGTGGGATTCTGTACCTTTATCATGTCATTGAAGAATTTCACAAACAACATATTACAGATGTGTACCCCGACACATGTATCTGGTTTCTATAACATATGTCTGCCCATCTGACTATGAGCAGTTTGTTTGAAGAGTAAATATGCTGACTTCACTTTATATTAATAGTACTGTAGGAAGATTAACTTCCCAAAAGTATTAAAACACCTTATATTCTATGGTTATACTAGTGTAAACTTTTGTTGGAATACACCACCGCCATATTAGCTCAATACCCTTAAGCAGGGCGTAAAACACCAATCCATCAATTAATCATGTCTAAACTGAAACTCGATACATATACTTCACATGGACTTCTTCCATTAAGACTTCGTCAGTTTTTATAAATTGTCTCAAAATGTCTATTAAATAAGTCTTATCGCCCTCTGGCTAAGGGAAGTTCGTTTGAAGAGTGTCAATGATGTCATTATTAGGACTGGAGGAAAATCAACTTTCCAACATTATTGAAATGCTTCACATCTTGGTTGTGCTTGTGAGTGATGCCTAGTAAGAGCAATGCGCTGCTTAAATGTTCCTTAATAAATTGACAATACTGCGAATCAATTTTGAATAAAACTTAATGGATAATATTTACTTTTAAAAGTACACAAACGATATGGTATCAAACAGATACTTAACCACGTATCGAAAAAATTGGACCAAACAAGAACACGGAACTAGGAACCATTTTTCCAGAACTGTTTTATCCAATGTACATGTATACATATATTATTAGCCTGTATCTTAGCCGCTGGGAGCTGTTCCTGTTAGACTGAGATTCGCGGTCGATTTCGCCTGGAGACAAGCACAATCTTCATTGTCTACAATTTCCAGTTTTGCCATTTCGGTTATCTTCTATCTGAACAAACGTCATCAGTGGCGCAGCCCAGATCAAACCTAGTACTATTCATCTTCATAACGGACGATTTGACATCATTCAGAATGCGTCTGTTCCCGATTAAATCAAATAGTTAATTAAATAAGCTACGTCAAATCAATAGCTTCTTGTCTTGATTAATGGCGTTGAATTGGCCATGGAGATGATAATGAGTATTAATATCTATTTTTAACAAATATCATCAGCACAATTATTGATCGATATTGTAATAAAATAATACAGTGGAAAATCAGTTGATATGGATTTTTGCCAAATGATGATGGATGTTAATTTAATCAAAAATATATACCCCATCAAAATAAATGGCTATTTTGTTTTCAGGCATTCATTTGATAGAGTTCCTACACGGGTTATTAAGATCAACCACCGCACGTATTAACGGATACACTCGTACAAAAATGGCTCTAAATGGAACCCGTTTTAGGTTTTTCAGTCATAGCTCTGGTGTTAAACTTTATGACTCCGTATGGAACCCTCACAGCAGCTGTTCCAAATATTTCTCCGTTTATTATTATACCAAAGAACAGTTTTTGTCCACCACATGGTCTGCAGGTAAAGTCAATTTCGCAATGCGCATATATGGTTGCAATAAATGTTTCAAATGTTGATACTCATATATGGTTGCAATACTACCGATGTTGTGATACACAGAAATGGTTGCAACACTACAGATGTTGTGCTACGCAGAAATGGTTGCAATAATACAAATATTGTGCTAGGCAGAAATGGTTGCAATACTACAGATATTGTGCTACGCAGACATGGTTGCAATACTGCAGATATTGTGCTACGCAGAAATGGTTGCACACATACGGCAGTTGTGATGTGCAGAAATGGCTGCAAAGCTAAAGATATTGTGATACGCAGACATGGTTGCAATACTACAGATGTTGTGATACGCAGAAATGGTTGCAATACTACATATGTTGTTATACGCAGAAATGGTTACAATGCTACATGTGTTGCGAGATATGTTTGCAATAATTACAATAACTGTTTTGAATAAATCAGATTCAGATTCACATGGAAAAACTCTCTGGTCATTTTAAAAAGTCACCTCAAGTTTGGAATAGATTTTTTATTGTACCTTCCTTTCATGGTAAGTTTTGTCTCAATTTTCTTGAGAACATACGTTTTTGCCTGTTCAAGACGCATGGACAATTAGGCTATACTATCTTCTTTACTCATACTGTAACCGTCTCATTATACACTGTTAAATCCCAGAAATAGTCAAAATATTAGACAATTGGATCCCAACACTTGCCATTAAAATGGGCAAATTGGACAGTGATCGACCCTGGTGGCTTGGGATGGAGAGAACTGTGATCGATTGAAGACGGTCTGGTCTTAACCTGGGAAATCCACATTTTAATTTTAGCATTCGGCATTAGTTAAAACGTGAGAACAGGCCACAGCTGTGCAGTGTTCTAATGTACCCTGGACACGAAAATCGTAGAAACATCGAATATATTAGCCCACTTAATACAGATCATACTGTAAAGGCTAAATGGTTTCATATGTCTTCCGACTGACTTAATGCCACATGTCCTGCTCGTCAGGGTTAAACACACTTACCATAAGCTTGCAGTTGAGAATTTTACGCATGTGATTAATCAGACCACGGTCGAATGCTAATGTCCATATGTTAAAACGGATCATGCATGAACACTTTAATAAAAATAAGAAGAATTCCTTACAAATATATTTCGTTTAATCGGCTTTTGGGTGTTCTAGTTTCCTAGAGAGTTATTTCCTAATGTTATTTACCTGGGCCCGGATTCTAAAACCTAATAAAGTATTTCTTAAAGGTCGGCAAAATTTACGTAAATTTCAGCCGTTTGTTGCTCCATTTAAAGAAATGTACCAGTAGCTTTATGCAGACTTTTCATGGACTTCAATGTAGGTGATTTTCTTTTCACGAAGCAATACCGTTCTTTAGCAACTTCTAACATTCCTTAAAAAAAAAACATCATACATTTTCGTAGTGAAAAATCGTTTGAAGTTACTTTCTTCCTCATAACATTTATCGCCTTATTTCATATAGCAATTTACGAAGGTTTTTCTTTTTCTCAAATGTCCTTACATATCTCAATTCCCATGATAATAATATTTTTGTCTGTCGAAGTGTTTAACGGATTTTATACACACTGCTCCAACTCGATTCGCGGGTATAATGTGAGCTTTCGGTCCACATGCCGGGGCCTTTAACAACAGAAGTTAGTGTTTTATTACGAATGAAGAGTGTTTCTCTCATTACAACATTCAACATTTAAAACCCTCCAGACAAGGAGAGATATCTTGGCAGTTCGCAATGATCAGGTTATTAACAAGGATCGAGGATACTTGAAAAATCTTTTGATATTCGATGATCTGTCATTAGAGGGTCAAAGGATTTCGACAGGGTGATTCTATGAATAATTCCAAAAGTAACGAAAATACAGGGTGATTCCAAAATCTATGCTTAGCGAAAGATTCCAAGAAAAGGCAGCAGCCAAGCTGAACATAGCTGAATATTTAATGTAACGGTAATATGAATTGACGTTTGAAGTGGGCCTAATTTTGAGTTAAGTTGTACATCCAATGATAATTCCTTATAAATGGAATAAAAGTACCAGTTTTATGCAGTCCGTTGGGAAAGAAATGATATTGAAATTTTCTGTAGCATTCTCAGTCTCATATATGAATAATAAATTCACTTTGTACGACAAACCAGATTATGTCACAAATTGTATTAGTATTCCCACTTATTGTAATAACCAGTGGGCGTAAATATATAGGAACGCATTCAAAGAAGAATTGTGCATTGATGTGTATTGTGGACTGATGATAGTCCTAAGAAACCTTTAAGGCCAGACTTTCTATGCTGCTGTATATTTAGGACTCATCTCGTGACATAAAATTTATGAAACGAGAGTAGTACTTGTCATTTATTCCGAGCTACCATTCACAAATGTGTATAGCTCAAATGAAATTAACGAATCGGGAGGTGAGAAATTGTATCCCACATTTGTGGACATGAAAGAAATTGCCCATGACTGTATAACTCTTAATTGTACTCTATGGGATAATTTTAGTTCCATCGACGAAAAATTAAGTGTTTTACATAAATATTTGTAAAACTCACTATAAGCATTTTGTCGTATACTGGCGTATAGCCAGCGAGTCTTACGTATTGAATAGCCCGTTTTCAGACCTGTCTTTGTAAATATAACGTATAGATAGAGACAAATCCATATTTTGGTTGTTTTTTGTTCCTTCCCCTATTGTTTGTTTTTTGAATGTATTTGTCACACACTTTATGAATAAGATAAAAACAGTTATTTTGCCGTATTTTATATACTATCAAACACTAACAAGCCAGACGACAGCCAGCGTTAAACTGTATCGCTTTCATTTAGGTAGAGAGCTCTAAAGAAACCTTGATCAGACAAATAGTGTGCATATTGTTAACCTCCTTGTTATCATCAATATAATTCATCTCATAAAAGTGGCACCCATAAAAGTGAACAGCGTGTACCAAAATCATTTAACATCAGCGTAGATACCTTGGGAGAATCTAAGTTCAGAACCAAAATCCTATCGATGTCTTGTTGTCAAGGTAACAGTCGTCTCGCGAACTCAGCTCACTAGAATGTTTCCACCAGAAATTGTGTTTATAACACTCGTATTTACAAATGTCTTCATCGCGTTCTCAATCACCTTCCAGGAAATCTCCATAACCTTGACGTGACCTTGTAGCGAAGACATAAATCATTCAAGGCCAATTACACCGTCTTAGCTTTCGACCGGAATAGCGTTAACATAACTTGAAAGACCGATATTTTTATCAAAGCCTCAGTCACCATTAATTGAAATAGTAATGTGTTATACAGGTTATAGACATTCTGACTTGTTGCTTCGTATATTGAACATTTGTCTTATTTATCTAACGTATGTTTGTAGCTCTTTGTCTAAAAGCTATATGTAGTTTGTTACTGATACTATAACTCAAAATAAAGAAGACGACTCCACAAAGATACCTTCATGTGTTGTATTTTTTCGGATTGAATTTAGTCGCTTTTAACGCTGAGGTTATAACAAAGTCTCCATTGCTTGAACATATGTCTAGAATACCGCCAACTAAATCCCGATTGAACGAAGGTGTTCTTTACCCACATCGCTTTGACAATCACATACACGTATCTAAACAAACTCTACAGTACTTTGAAGCCTATCTAGCATGTACTTGAACATCATATCTCTTAAATCGCGAAAATGTTAAAACTATGTGCTCATGTTTTGGAGTACTGACGTAGTATATTTGCTTTTTATGTAAAATCTGAAGATGATTTTTTGTAAAACAAAAAGCAATCAAACTGTTGTGTTTGTCTTCTATTTTAATTATTTGATTGTATAAAAGATTCCCATTTTATTCATCGATTTCAATTTGGACTCCCATTTTCTCTGGTTTGTCTTAATGAACTCTAATAAACAATATTGTTTTGACAAAATATGAAAACTATTACTGTATTAGATAAAAATTTAAACTGATTTTAGCCCGCAGCGGTGGTTTAGTGAAAAGTGTTTTTGCTTACTAATCCTTCTTAGATGTACCATTCACTGGCTCGAGTCTGTCTGTCGGTCAGCAGTATACGAGTGAGTCACACGACGTGACTACGGCAATTCTGCATGGTGGTGGTTTTAACGAGGTTTCATCTCGGTGTTCCGCCATAGTTAGGCAAAGAACAGAGTGAAGTGGACAACCCGTCGGCATATGAGTGAATCCGCATGAGTATTACGTTAAATCCCAATCAAACAAACAAACCCTTTCAACAGTACTGTCCCTCCCTACCTAACATACTAACAGCAATAAGAAGACATATTCAAGTTATACAAACAATAACCTTTAAATGGCTTTCAGCCCAACACGAGGAATCCTGAACAAAATGTAATAACAGCTTTGGTAACAAATTTAAAAGGTGGACTTTTGGACCATGTCCCTATTTTTTTTTAGGTTTCCGCTGCCTATAGATGACATAGTGAATTTTGGAAAAGTTTAAATCAATAAAGATGTTCCGAAAATCTTTTCCGAAATCGTTCAATTCGATATTATGTCCAGTGCTGGGGACAAATCTATTTGGTTTACTTGTTTTCACCAAACTAAGTATAAATTGCACACGCACCAGAGCGATCAGATGTAATCAACATTGTACAACTGCATAAACCTACGCCTAGTGGGCATTTTCTTTTGTGTCAGTTGACTGTAGATACCGCTGGCGGAAAACTGAGAAATCATCAACAGCTATCTTCAGAAATGATCCTGTGGCGTAATATCAATCGATCGATCGATCGATCGATCGATCGATCGATCGATCAATCAATCAATCAATCAATCAATCAATCAATCAACCAATCAATCAATCAATCAATCAATCAATCAATAAACGAATGAATTAATAAGTGAACTAGCGAGCGAACAAATCATTTAATAACTTAATTAATATACTTTCTTGTTTAATAGGTTTATGTCAGGGGTTAGTATGCCCAAACGGAAATGGTGATTTGTTTGAGGATATGTGTTACTCCAGACGTATCTCTTATGTTAAGTATCATTCTGCTTATACTACCTGCCTAAAACAAGGCGGGAAACTTGTCGAGCCTCGAAACCGAAAGGAACAGGACAGACTCAAGCGCTACATTGACAACACATGTAAATATTTGTGTCCTTTTTGTTGCTGGATTGGCTTGCGAGAAACCGAAACGGGATGGATATGGGAATCCTCGGGTACCAGTATTTTATTTTAAGTTACGTTTATTCGTTGGCTTGTTTGTTTGCTTGTCCGTTCGTTCTTTCATTTGATTATGTATTCGACTCATGCGTATTAGTTCATTTATTTTGCACTGTTTTTTTTTTAATGTTATCTTTTTCACTATGAGTCGCCTTTGACCTTTGACGCCTCTTTTAGCAGCAGTTAATAATTTTATGGAGCCCTTCGTTTTTCTGTTAATTGTTACTCCTTATATGAACATAATGTCTATATACGTGACCCCGTGTCAGCGCTTTCCAACAGCGCAACAACAACAACACAAAAGCGCTTTCCATAGAGACAGATTCGCCGCTTTTGCTTATGAAAATAATTCTTGTAAGATCTACCATGAGCCTATGTACCTCAGTCAGCTACAGTACTGTTAACCAGGGACCCGAGTTCGAATCTGGATGGAGACAAGCAAAATTTTCCTCAAAGATAAAATGCTTACAATCTTCGCCCAGTCAGCGAAACTCCACCGCGTACAGTTAAAGGTGCTCTTAGTTGACCCACATAGAATGATACAATTCCAATGTGAGTAATATAGATAGAGCAACTCAAACCGCATTAATTGCTATAACATAATAAGTTAGCCTTTTTCTTTATGAAGTTTATAGGTGAGGATTAGCGTTTCTGCTGTTTACAGAAAAGATACGACATGAAAGTACTGACTTATATGCTTAACCAACTTGTGTGATAAAATTGACCTAAACGAATCTTTAAAGCTATCAACACATTCGATTCATAATTTTTCATAACTGCTGCTAACAGAAAAGATACGACATGAAAGTACTGGCATAAATGCATTACCAAGCTGGTTTAGCAAATTGACCTACAAGCGTTTATAAAAGTTATCTATACACTTGTATAAATGCTTAACCAACTTGTGTGACCAAATTGGTATAAAAGAAACTAAGAAAGCTATCTATGCATTCAAAATTGTTGTTCGTGCCCAAAGTAAGTAGGATGACTTTATATTTGTGCATGTTGATTAACTTTAATTGATACAGAATACGTTTTTTTTATTTTGTTGTATTACCCAGGATCTGCGCTAGAGTTTGATAACTGGAGGGCTGGAATTATTGGGTTTTACGGATTTTTAATGCCATTGTTTGGTAAACGCTGTGCATCGTATTGCCCGGATGTTAACCAATGGGCACAGCCGACGTGTGGAACATCCAGTGTCTGTTTCATATGTGAATACGGTGGGTCGAATAATTATGTACTTTATAAAGGTTATTTAGGTTGAAACAAAATTTTCTGAACAGGTATATGTTCTAACAAAGAAAGTGTCATTCTAAAATAACGAAAATACTGTATACTTACCCTTACTAGCCAGGTACCGATAAAAAAAACCAACATGTTCGGGCTTAAGTCTTTGTTGGAGCCTATTAATGGTACTGGCTACAGTAGGTTTCCTGGAAAATAAAATAATAAAAAAATAATAACACAAGCCAAAATACTTCAGATGAGTTCTTCTCTATGCACCTGTTTTAATTTAGTTTTCAAGCGTTACATGTAATCCTTATTTAATAATGCCTAAAACTAAAAAAAATATAAACAAATATTTTAACCTGAGAAGATTGAAAACTGTTTTACAATTTCATACACAATTATAAAAATGCCTTGTGAAATCGATTCCTGCTGGTTCCCGCATTCGAATCAAGGGGAAGGTGAGCAAAATTGTCTTTCTCTACAATAAAAATATAAAATATCGGAGGAGGCAAACAAAACTGTCTTCCTTTACAATACAACAAATATGCGCCTATGTATATATTCGTAGCTAGTTAAGAAAACATAGATATTAAACACTGGGAATACATAGCTATATCGCTTTACATGATCTTGGTTAGAAGTAATTATGTTAATTCCTAATGGTAGTTTTTCGAGATTCCGAACCGACTTTACGCCATCATGGAAAGTCCTTTAGTTGAAATGCCCGTGAGTGCGACGTCAAGTCCATCCACTGAACGGTGATAATATACGTTAATGAGGTTTTGTAGCGTGAAGACAAGCTCGGGATAGAAAGCCGATTTCACATTCGCAAAACTTTAAAATGTGTAGCCTATTTTAATGGTTGGTCAACCAAATCCATGGTAAACCCAACAGTGTGTTATACACGAACAAAGCCTGCATCAGTTAAACATACTGAAGGTAGATGCGACCATCCTTTTTTCACGTTTCAAAATCACGTAATCACAATGGCCTTATCCGGCTTCCATACGATATGTAGCCTACAAGATAACATCCCCACAGACAGTCCCTCAATGGAGCGTGTATTGTTCAACACTATTATGGTTGCCATATATAATTTCATATTAACACGAATATTCTTTTGCTGATCTCAACGATAAGTAGTTTGTCCATGTGTTTTAACTTCTTTGTTTTCAAATTAGTTGCGTAGAGTAAACAATTTCACTCTCGTTTTAAACAAAATGCTTAAATTTATTAGGACAATTATTTTTTAAAAGAAACCCCAGATATCCACCACCCCGGAAAAAAAATAAAATAAAAATGAGATTTTCATCAAATATGTTGTATTGTGCATTGTAGTATGATCCTTTGCATTTCAGAACCAGTTCGACTCCCCGTGCCCATTACAATAACAACACCACGTGAGTACTACGTTTTTGTCAATTTCAAAGGCGGGAAAAAATATTTCTTGTATTACTATGCTAAACTTTGTTTGACAAAAAATGGATCAGTTCAGATAGGAGAGGACATGATTTGAATTTTATTTCGCGGATCGATGAACGCTACTAAGTTCAACCACTAGCTGATCACGTCAGCTTGCTTGTTTTCGGTTTTTTTAAGTCCCTTTTTAATTGGTTTGTTGACTGAATGATGGTTTCCCAGGAAACACACTAGGTTACGTAGCTTCAGCTGTATACGATGTATACTAGCTATACTTTGAAACTTTGAAGAGTAACCAAATAACAGCTTTATTGCCACGTAAATCTACGTTGAAATTTGATGGTTAGTTTGAACCAGTTGGTACATAGAGATTATATGGGGGAGACCGAGGCCAGTTGCAACAGGGGTACATTGCAACAGTGGGAATATTTTTGATACTTGAAGGCCAATCCATTTTTATCTTCAACTTTAGTTAAGCATTTGTTTGATCCTACTTTCTACCATAGTAACAGTTAACTGCAGCGCTGCATTAAAATTTTCTAGGGAAAAATCGTTTTTTGACTCTTTTTCTAAATTATCAGGTATGTCAATGATTTCATATTTAATCAGATTATTAATATAACTAGAAGATTTGATTCATATATGTGTTAAGCAGAAACATTAAGGTGCAATCAGTGACAAAACAAAATCTGTTCAGTTTGTTTTATTTCCTTAAAATTGAATTTAGTTGCACATGTTCCATTGGGGCACATTGCAACACCTTGGAGGGGGCACATTGCAACATATTTTACATAAGAGCTGATGCAATGTGCCCCATGATTTCACGCAGAGATTTTGCTAAGGAATATTTTTATTTGTCCAGCAATTCTATAAAAGTTCACATTAAAGAAGCTTTTATTTCTGGTCACTATTTTTCTTTCCATAAAATGCTAGCCTATATATATATGTTTAAAAATACATGCATATATAAATTTCAAGCAAACTTTTTGCTTTATACAATGAAATGTTTATATGAAAGTCCCAAAAAGCTATGAAATTGGTCCGTAATAGCCAGACTTTTATCAGCAACAGTTGTTGTATGCTAGCCAAGACTGATTTCAGCTTTAACAAAGTTGAACAAATGGCTAAGATCGAGTTTTTTTAGATTTTATTTAAAATTCTGTGTCTGATCTGTAAAACTTGGCTTTAATAACGCCTATTTAGAGTTTTAACATTTTAATTTTGACATGGATTTGTGTGTTTGCAAAGTTGTCCTTATATTTAAATAAATCTCTCCCTTAAATTGTCTGTCTTCCTGTCGATTGGGTATTGACTTGGTGCATGGATATAGTACGCTGCAATGTACCCCGTAAGGCGATTCAACTTGCCCCAGCTTGGGGCAAGTTGCAACGTCTGGCCGAAGTGTATAATTGATTCTTTTTGAGAAAGGCTATTTGTTCGATCAAAACAAATTTATGTCCAGTGTATAGCTGTATAGTGTGGTTATGTACTGTAGTAATGTGGACTTTCTGGTTGACTTATTGGCTTACATAAAGTGTTTCAACTAAAAAGTGATGCAATGTGCCCCGGTCTCCGCTACTGATTGGTAATTCAGTGGTGTCGAATGTGATAAAGTACGTTTATGCTATTTGAGTTATCACTTGAATAAGAATATGACACAAACCTGCCATTTTACATGGAATTATAGAGAGTGGTTAAGGTTATCTCCCAGCCGTGCAGATGGAATTCCTTGGCAAAACTTGAGGATAGAGATCGAACGCCAGGCAAACAGCAGGGATTACGCAGCCGACAAAGTGAGTGGGTTAATCTGTTTAAACGTGCATACTTATGGTAACCACCAATATATAAAATAGATAAATAATCTAGCGATGAGAAACTAGCATTTGCATGGGCAGTGATTACGTTGATAGCGTTAAGACGACGTCGGTAAAACTCAATTTAGAATCAAACAACTAAATACAGCATGGTTATTCCTAAATCATTTGGCGTGAACAGTGTGATGATTTACTTTCACTTTTAGGAGAGACGGGACTACACCAACCACAAATGTGTAATCGCAATCCATTTTTATAAAGCCCATTTATTTCAAGCCCAAGATGAACACGATAAAACGACCTCTACCGACTGTCACTGTATGATCTTTTCTGTTTTTTGTTTCGATTGTTCAACGATTTACCTCACTCGATAAGGGCAGTATAATGGTAGTATATTTATGATGTTATCGACGGAGGAGCATTTATCTCCCTTACATGTATCTGTTGAACATTGAAACATCATATAAAGAATTATCATTTTGTTTATATAACAACGACTTTATCCTTCAAAGTAAGGAATTGTGCTCAAATTAAGTGTCATCACATTGCATGATTCTATTTAGCAAATAATACACACATCTTCCTATGGTTGCGGCCGTGGCTAAGTGGTAGCGAGTGCGCTTCCTGAACTGACCATGCTTCGATTTACTGTTCACGGGTTCGAGTCCACCTTTCGACCATCAGGTATATGAGCGGCCAGGGTAGTTTTTACGAGGTTTCCTCCCGATTTTCCACCGTAATAAGGCTATGTACAGTGTGAAATGGACAAACCGTCGTCATATAAGTGAAATACCCTGGAGTACGACGTTAAACGCCAATCAAAAAAACAAACAAAATCCTATGGTTCATTTACATGAAATAGCTTTTCGAGGAAAACTGTGTAAACTGACACGTGATTAGGAGTCCTATCTATACACTTTATTTGTAATATCTAATTTTATACGAATTTCTCTGATTGCAGGTGGTATGATCTAAATTATTTAATATTTATACCATTGTAATAATGTCACTAGAAAACAAGATACTTATAGCATTTTGATAATGTTCCAAACGCCCCTTACACGTAACTAAATTCAGTTTAAATCTCCACAAGCACAAATAAAGCTTATTTGCCGCTGATGAAACATGTCTTAAAAACATCATTTCATTAAATGAATTTTTATTTTTTATTTTTGTATTTAATTGAGCGATTTAATGTGCGGCGAAAATCACGCGACTGTTTGTTATAATTGAACATAATCAGCTTGATTCATTACCACAAATGACCAGAACAGGTCATAATCTGAACAGATATTCTGTTAACACGGCCCCTCAGATTAGCACCGTTATCCTCTCATTGGCTCTTATTACATCCAAACTTAAAAGGGTTTTAACAATGCATCTTAATGCACATATGCACCAATATAGTAGTGATTCAGAGCGAATCAAATTGTTACACGAATACATAAACAAGAAAAGATAGATAACTATTTATAGTGCAATGTGATGATATAAGCTTCCGATAAGTTTTCTAAGGCAACTTATAAATATTGTCAGCTTTTGATTTTATAACTCTACACTGCAAAAAAAATTGCTGTTTTACAATAGTAAGTGGTGTAAATTGTAACATCTATTTTTGCTGTAAACAAAATACGTCTGTTTTCCATGCTAATTTGGATTTACTTATTGTATATGTGGACGATCCTTGTGTTGAATTACAGCTGTGAGTGTAAGTTGAATTAGTCTTCGACACTTACAATAATAGCCGGTGTAAAGTAACACATCCGTATTTGGTGTAAAGTATTCATAAGGATTTCCTTTGTAGATTTACATTTAACGACTGTACATTAACTCCGAAACCCCGTTAGAATACTGGATGAACTGTGTAAAATTGTTGTATATGATCAGTGAGTTTATGTTATAATTGTGAATTATCAGGAGTATATATTGTAGGTCAACGTCCAGTGTATATTCACATAAGTACATTGCGAATCATAGCTTAAAATCAGCATCAACAACACAATTTAAATAGATTACATCTATTTACATATCTGCTTGCCAAGCTGATATTCACTGTAAATAAACAAACAGCCAGTGTGTGGTTACAGAATAATTTAATGTAAATTCACATCCGTAGTTTCATTGTAAATCTATAGTGGTGGTTAGATAGTTGCCAGCACTTTTTGGTGTAAAAATACAGCAGTAATTTTTCAGTGTTTATGCTTATCCTACCCACAGCAGTACATCCAATAAGCAAGATTTAAAGGGCAACAATTCTCCATCAAGCGGATCCACTAAACAGCTGGACATAGTAAAGCAGTTAAAAAATTCAGAAAGAAACCAGGAAGTAATAAGATAGGTACTGTTATCTCTGACAAGGAATTAATTTTAGTCGTAATATTGGGAACGTCAAAAATGCGACTGTATTTGCTGATTTATAGCTCTCCTTATTGCCCTCGGAATACGTTAAATTTCAGTATAGCTCACCTACTCATAAGAAACCAAAACAATTACCAGTCATGTGATTTAGAGTTGATAGTGTTACAGGTAAATTGTTTATCGTAGGTGGTCATCTCCACGCATAAGTTATCCTTTATGATTGCAACAGCAATTGAGCGTTATATTTTTTTCGTCAAGTTATATATTTTGATTGTTGAGAAAGAAAACTTTGCTCACCCCACTATAGGATTCGAACCCGTGCCTCTGGCTAAAATACACATGCTTATTGTAATTAAAGAATGTCACGTTACGGGGCTTTAGCATAGAGTTGATTTCAACATCAATTCAAAATTCAATTAATTTTCAAATATCTGTGGTGGTAATACTTTAGTTGTGTTCAGTCGTTGACATGTGATTGTTCAAGGCTCCTTTTGTACTAAATCCTTTAGAGCACAGACCACAGGGATACTGTTTTTCAAGTGTGTGTGTCAAAAAATGAGATCTGAGATGACTGCTCTGTCGAAACCGTTTACCACACAGTTTACAAGGAAATGGTTTCTCGCGGGAATGAGATCGTGTATGTACCGTCAGACCGACGTGAAGTTTAAATCTTTTGCCACATGTTTCGCATTTAAACGGTCTAACATCCGAATGACACACCTGGTGTTTCCGAAGATAAAACGCCCGTATAAACTTTTTGTCGCACAGTTTACAGGCAAACTGTTTATCCAATGTGTGTGTCTCCAAGTTTAACTTTAATGTTCGCTTGTCACACAAATGGCAAGTCCATGGTCTTTCGTCTGTGTGAAGAAGGGTGTGGCAGTTCAACCCTGTCTCAGTTTTGAAGTTTTTCTCACAAAGTTTACAATTCCATGGTGTTCTGTTACCCTGGTAACAACTTCCAAATGACCCTCACTAATGCGCATGTCTCAGTGGTCAGATCTTAACCATTTAGTCTTAATAGAATAGTAATAGGATAAACACGTGGCTCAGTGCTCTCTGTTAACAGTATTCCTCACTCGGTTTGGTCAA
>JAVFBW010048371.1:0-17849 GCA_034783835.1 Mopalia ciliata
ATAGTCTTTATGTTACTGTAATCAGCATATCTGTCAATCTACTTTCTGTTATGCAACTTGTCTCTTCGTCCATTAATTTGTAACCTGACTTAATTTGTCATTTTATTCACGTATTTTGTTTCTCAATGTAGTTTTTCATCCTAGTTTGTTTGTAAATATTTGTTACTCCAGTCCGCACCTTTGACGTGATAGTGAGTGTGTTGTCATTCTGTCACTACGTTTTGTCATTCTAATCACTTTATGTGTCGTTATAATCAGTAGGTGTGCATTGCCATTGTAATCTGTTTGTTCGCTAGAAAGCTTAATGTCTTGTCAGCGTCATTCTTTACATTTTATTTATTTGTAAAACTTTGTTCCAAATATGATTTGGCTGAGGTATTTAGAAAGGCGCTAAATGGTTTTCGTTAAACACCACTGTCACAGTTCACAGGTAGGTCTTCATAGTTTATACAAGCTCAGATATTTTCAGCCAATATCCAATCTTTAAAAAAAAAATAATAATAATGTTCCAAATACAAGGTCTTTGTTAAAAAACTTATCAAATTGACAAGAAAATGTATTGCTTGCACTGCGCACTGATAACGGATAGAGGAAAAAAAGAAAAGAAAAAAAACCTCATCTGTTGTTTAACAATTTATGGAGTAGTAACAATCCCTGTAAATTTTTCCGAGCACAAAAACACTAAATACTAGTATTTGGCGCTGAGACAGAAAATGTTCAACTGTCTCGTCGTCAAATCCATACATTGTGGGATACCTTGGACTAGGAGTACGGCGATAAACACTAAATCGACTACTGTCCATGATATACGCAAAAATACAATTAACATGTCACAATTCAGTTAGTTTAGTACCGCTACTTCTTGGGGACACTTTACACAAGTAACCATAAACAGCCAAAACAAATTTTATGAGCTATACGTCCTCTAATGATTTGACATTGTAATTTCTATTTTCGCTCTATTTTCAAAATATAAAACACAAAATATTTTTCCAGCGAGTGTATCTTGAATATTGACGCTATTGTTGTTAGTATCGTTATTTGCACAGTCGTGAATCATTGTATAGTTGGGGACTGAGTTGGTGGGCCCATATACATCTGTCTCTACTTTACCGTTTGTAGTCTATGGGACTAATTGTCTCTGTATGATTTGATCGGAGACCGTACAATGGTGTTCCTGTCAATAGGATGTCTCAACGGGGAGCATATATGTCTAATAATGGACTTCGGTGATCTCAGCTAAGTATTCTGCATGTCCAGACTGGAGCTAAATTCCTGATGGGAAAGAAAAATCGATCTTTTTCACGATCGGTAGAGATCTAAGGCCTTCCGGTGTAAGTACATTTATTCCAGACAGACCTTTCACATTTTAGCAGTTCATAACATGTCAAGGCGTTAGGGAAATCATATAAGTAGAACTGAAGTTTATTTGGTGCGATTTCAACTTTGGTGAACTGTGTTCAATTTAAGTAGTACGGCTGGCTAAATGTGTAATTCAGGCGTAAAACGCTAATATATTGAAAGGAGAAGCGGTAGAGTCAAACTCAGATAAGCAAGATAGGCCAAAAACAGATTCCCTTAAGCTCCGAAATGCATCACAGGACACCGTTTCATGTTGTAGATGAGAAAACAATCCAGATGTCGGGCTTTAAATAAAACGAGAACATAATCGTACTGGGCGAGCGCTTCCTACGCTTTTGTTTGCCGAGTTATATAGATAACAAAGTATTTATATATAAGTTATATAACAAAAGATTTGTTGCCATGTGATTCATTACCAGCTAGAAACTATCATATTGCAAAATGTTCGGAAACTTTTTTTATTGGGCTTAAATTGTTTGGTTCATTGATTGTTCAATGTTGTACGTAAGTTATTGTATAGTTTATGCTTATCTTGTTTCTCTTTCAACCATTAAAAGGAAACATTCTTGGGTTTTGTCTTCTAGTCATACAATCTCAATTGATAATTTCTTTGTTTGTGGTTTAACGCGGTATTTCTCTCGACACCAATGGCAACATATAACAAATAATGTACAGGACGCAATAGAGACATCACAAACACCTCGGCTTCACATCGTCCTTTAACTCTGAGAGCACCAGGTTAACAGGAAGATCCCTCACGACCCTCCGCTTATTTTGTAGTAAAACATTGGTAAAATTCTAATTTTAAATTTGAAAGAATCATCCCGAACCTACCAAACCAACTTTAAAAATAAAGTTCCTCACACCCAGCCTGACCAACACGTAAACTTTCAAAATCTTATCCAACGGTTATATCCTTTGCATGACAACATTAGCCAGGTCTGAGATCATCTCTACAATTTTCGACAAATACATTGTTTTCACAATATACGGATGTACGGCCTAATCCCAAAGGGTTAAGTCTATGTTTCTTCAACCACATAGAATGTCTACCAATCTCTGGTTATCAGGTAAAATTTCTGATGTCGTGAATTTGACGTTGGACTGGAGACGGTACAAACGCTATTTTAAACAGCATTGTTGTTCAACAGGATTACCCACTACGTTACTCGGTGGAGATCAACTAGCTGACGGGAAATTGAAATTGATCGTGTTCACGATTGGGGATTAGGGACCTTTAGGCGATAACAGGGTGAACCATAGAAACCTGTTATCTGTTGTCTACAAATATATTCCACTTGTTTTTAGAGTAGCCGTCTGTGGTATAAAAGTCGGCCTGTCTTACCTTTGATTAAAAATGTCTTGGATTCGCACGACAATTAAATAATGATGATGTTTCCGGAATAGATATCTAAGACAACTACTTGATGTTTATCCATTATCTGGTGTGTGTAGGAAGCACTAATGTCTCAGTTAGTTATCTATTTACAGATTTCATATTAGTCCTATCTAACTCGCACATTAAGCCTTTGTCGCCTATTTTTGAACAATATGCTTGATATAAGTTTTGAAGTGTTTATGTATTGCTTGATACATTAAATCGGCTAGTGTAAAATCTTACTATTTTCAAATGTCTTTCAGGGACCGTGGATCAGTTTGAATGTTTAAGTTCGATGTATCGTCCACGGATTCGTGTCCCCATGACCCCCATCAGGTATAGGAGGTGTCCTCTCGGTTTTTCACGACATTACAGCAACAACCAGTTTGAATGGATAATCCATCGTCATATAAGTGAATTGCCCTTGAGTGTGACGTCAAATCCCAATTAAATAAACATTCCTTTTAAAAAATGATGATCTTGGACACAAAACCATAAAATATGGAATTTAAGCGACGCACTCAGAAACCGATACGAATAATTTCATACGAATAAAATCGAAATCTCTTCTATAATTGATTATTGTTCGTTTTTGACATTGTATTTTTTCAAGACTGTGTGCTTTTATTTTTTTCGAAGGTTATATGCTGAGCAGGAATAAGTCAGTACCAGCTTTACTGTGTCTGCTCTGAAAATCGATACCAAGACATGTTGTGGGTGATTTGTCAACGCTGTTCTCAATAAATAGTACGATAGACAACAATAGGAGCGGAGTGCCAGGCCTTATACTTTCGTCACGCATTGGAAGCAAATGAATAAATGTCTATTGCAATTCGTTTCCTCAGTTTGCAAATATATAAAACGGTAGGTTTTTTAGTTTGTTTGGTAAATGTTCTGCATATGAAGCTACTCTGAATATTTGACTCAATGCCCCAAAGAAAGTTATATGAATTATAAATAAGGCGCGAACAAATCTTTCAAACGTTGGAATAGTGTGACTGTCACATAAATGTAACCTTTTCAACTTGCTTGTCATAGTAAACACAAACAAAATACCCTAGCTTCACGCAAATCGTATTTAAAACGACGGCACCACTTGTGAACAGCTCCTCCCATGCACTTATTCCGCCACCCCCAAACATATCTAGATGAGTAGTGGTCGTGGTCAAATAACAATGTTTTTAAGCCAATAGGTTGGAGCGCACTAGTGGGTTAAAAGGAGAATACATCTGTAACAACGAATAGGTTTATCGACAAAATAAAATATTATCGATTTCTCATTGTTTATGGAACACAAAGAGATTTCATTAGTAATGAATGTATCAATGATCAATAATGGTGAGATCTGCAAGGCGTGGACTGTGATATAATCATTTTTGAAATCATTCTTTGACAAAGGAAGAGCAGTTGCTTTACAGTGGATTCTTAACAGCATTAAACATGCCAAGTATGAATTCAGAGGGAATGATCACCATGGTGCCATACAGCTATGGTCATATCCGACCTTTTTATGGTTGGAACATTTTACAAAATCATCCTGCGAATTTCCGTTTTAAGTTTAACAAACTTAACGCATTCCAGACTACCCCAATGAAGACCAAATGTCTTGCAATCGTAAAGTAACACAATCAATTCGCTCACAAAGGTTTGAAAAAAAAGATCATGGCGCATTAAAATTCTGTGGAGTAGATTTATGTTAGTAATTTTGATGAAATATAACACTTTTTTAAAGGAGAAACTATTCCACATTTAGAAAAAAAAAAATACTTTAATGGTCTGTGCAAAAAACGTTCCAAAGTTTAAAACAAAAGCTGACACCGACCTGATTATTCAAGGGTAAGAGTACACATGGAACAGGTCTTGGTTATTTTTTTAACCTTATGATCCCATTTCACGAAACGGTTAACATATAAAATCTTTTTATAGAATAATGGAGAATTTTGAAAAATTAGAAATCATATGGGCACATAGCTTGATCCCATTGTTGATCCGATCCTCAATTTTGAGATTTTCCTTATTTCCGCAAGCACAGAGTTTGTAGGCCTATAATCACCCGTCTACTTGAATGTATTGAAAGGAGAAGCGATAGTTAAACTCAGATAAGCAAGATACGCAAAACACAGATTCAACAACGCTCCGAAATTCTCCATATGACACTGTTTGATATTGTAGATGATAAAACAATCGAGATGTTGGACCAGTTATTTAAACCTCGCTTTATTTAAAGACTTTAGGGAAATCCTATAAGAAGAACTGAAGTTTATTTGGTGCATTGCAACTTTGGTGAACTGTGTTCAATTTAAGTAGGTAGGGGGTTGGTTATAATTGAAGCTAATCGCTAATCCACATGTCGGGCCCATTTTAAAAACCACGCTTATAAAGGGGGAACTTAATTTTAGTGGGTGGGCCCTTTCTGTGGCCTAATGCTTGCCTACTTTAGAGCTTTCATTATATTTTTGAACCCTCTCATATTGCTAAATGTTTCTAAAACTGCGTTCCCATTGGGATATTTATTTGTTTTTTGTCCCACAGCTTTAAGTAAATAATTGTAGGGATAGTTTTTCTGTGTCTGAGTTCTCTTTAAAACAACTATCTTCTCATTATACTCAAAGATTCTGCTGGTTGCTCCCTGCTCCAGACATACAATGAGTGAACCGCGTGCAGTTATGTGATTTACTCGTCCCTTCATACAACCACGACAAAGGCATTAAACACCATATTTATATGAAGGAAAATGGTCTAATCTTGTTTGAAATAAGAAATTATTGCAGGGAGTTTTTCCTCAATTTAAAAAGGATAGTCACCACCGGGAAGGGGTTATGTCCTTGGCCCAAAAATGTGTAACTTCCGAGTAAAACATAGGTAAAATTCGAAAATTTGAAGAAAAAAAATAAAAAATCCTCCCCGATCTCATAATGAAGCTACCAAATCAGCTTGAAATCAATTAGAAAATAAATGCGTTCCGACAACAACACTTAGGTATCATGTTCATCTTACTCAAAATGACCAACGCGTACCATTTTAAAATCTTAACCAACGATTATTTCCTGTGCATGAACATAAGTACCAGGTTTGACAAGATCTCTTGTATTTTAATACTGAAGAGACATCGTGTTCGCAATATAGGGATGTACGCCATCAACCCTAAAGACTTAACCCCCATGCTTATATAACCACATGGATTGTATTCAATCTCTGGTCATCAAGTAATATTTCTGATCCGGTGAATTTGATGTTACTCGGTGGAGATCAAATAGCTGACGGGAAGTTCAAATTGATCTTGTGCAGAATAAGCACATTAGGGGCGTTAATAGGTTTCTAGGGGTCATGTCTACAAATATATTCCACTTATTCTTAAAGGAGGCGTCTTTAGTCTAAGTCGGCCTGTCTTACCTTTGATTAAAAATGTCGAGGGTACCCACGACAATTCAATAATGACGACGTTTCCGGAATAAATCTCAAAGACATTTGCTTGATGGCTATCTTGTATCTGGTGTGTGTAGGAAGAACTAATGTCTCTTCTAATTGATCTATTTACGGATTTCATATCAGTCTTATGTAAGTAGAATTCGAATATTAAGACTTTGGCGCCAACTTTTAAACAATATACTCGATAAATTAAATCGTGTAGTGTAAAATCTTACTAGTTTCATATCTCCTTTAACTGCGCGTGGCTTATTTTGTATGTTTATGTTCCAGGTATCGTCCATGGATTAGAGTCCCCCTGACCACCATCAGTTATAGGTGTCCTCCTGGGTTTCCTCGGCATTAACCAATGACCAGAGTGAATGGACAACCCGGCGTCATATAAGTGAAATACCCTTGAGTATGGCGTCAAACCATAATTTAAAAACATTCCCTTATAAGAGTATTGAGCATAGACGTGAATTCATAAAATATGGAATTTAAGTGACGCACTCCCAATCCGATACTAAGCATTCCATACGAATACAATCGAAATCTCTTATATTATTGATTATTGCTCGTATTTGCCATTCTATTTTTGCAAGCCTGTGTGCTTTTATTTTTGTCCCAAGGCTATAGGCTGAACAAGAATAAGTCAGTACCAGCTTTACTGTGTCTGTACCAGAAATCGATACCAAGACATGTTGTGGGTTATTTGTCAGTCCTGTACTCAATAAAAAAGTACGACAGACAATAATAGGAACTGTGGTTGCTGTTTTTAACTTTCGTCAAGCATTGGAACTAAATGAATAGATGTCTATTGCAATTCATTTGCTTTTTGCAAATATTAACATAAAACGATAGGTGCTGGAGTTTGCTAGGGATTGTTCAAATTCTCTTTCTGTGTATTAGGCTAGTCTGAATATTTGGCACATACCCTGAAGAAAACTATATGTAATATAAATTGGCGCGAACAAATTTTTCAGTTGTTGGAATAGTGTGACTTTTAATATTTGGCACAATGCCCCGAAGGAAACTATATGTAATATAAATAAGACACAAACAAATCTTTCAGTTGTGAGAATAGTTTGTCTGTCACATAAATGGAACTTTTTCAAAGCGCTTGTCATAGTATAAACAAAACAAAATAAGGATGCTTAATGCAAATCATATTTGAAATGACTGCACCACTTTGTTTTTGAACAGCTCCTCCCATGCACTTACCCCACCACCCCCAAACACATCAAGATGGGTAGTGGTCGTGGCAAAATAACAATGCATTTAAGCTGATACGTTGGTGCGCACTAGTGGGTTAAAAGGTGAATACATCCGTAACGAATAGTTTTAACGACAAAACCAAATATTTAGAATTTCTATTGTTTTCTCATTGTTTACATAAACAAAGAGAGGTCATAAGTAATTAAGGTATCAATGATCAATAAAAGTGAGATTTACAAGGCGTGGACTGTGATATAATCATTTTTGGAATTATTCTTGGATAAAGGAAGAGTAGCTGCTTTACAGTGGATTCTTAACAGCATTAAACATGCCAAGTATGAATTCAGTTAAAATGATTACCATGGTGCCATACAGCTATGGTCATATCCGATAGTTTCATGATAGGAACATTTTAAGAAATCATTCTGCTAATTTCTGCTTTAGGTTTCACAAACTTGACGCATTCTAGATTGCTCCAAATGAAGACCAAATGTCTTGCAATCGTAACATAACACGATTAATTCGCTCACAGAGGTTTGAAAAAAAGATCATGTTGAATTAAAATTCTGTGGAACATATATATGTTAGTAATTCTGATATTACATACATATAAGGCTTTTTTTAAAAATGTTCAGAGAAAAATACTTTAATGGCCCGTGCAATAAACGACCACAGTTCCAGGAAAAAGCTGCCATAAAAAGACATTTGGACGCAGACCTGATTATTCAAGAGTAAGAGTGCACATGGAACAGGTCTTGGTTAATTTTTATCCTTATGACCCCATTTAACGAAAAGGTTAACGCATCAAAACATTCATAGATTAATACACGATCATTTTATACGAACTTTTAAATACTGGATGTTGTTTTTTCCCTTTTTGTATGTTTTTAAAAGGTTTGCGGTCGTTTGGCACAAAACTCATGCCATAATAAGATGCCACGAAAGAGGCCATCATTTGAATGGTTAAATGTCGAACCATCAACAGGCCAAAATGCATGATTGCCTGATTTGTCGTATTCGTAAACTGTGATTTTTTGGGGGCAAAATTGACCTTTGACAGTCGCAAATTGTCACAATATTTTACATTTGAGAACATAATAGACACATATCACTTTGCATAATCTGGTTGAAATTACGGAATGCTCTAGAAGGCGCTATCTATAGCAATTCAATTAACAATATTTAACCTTGGGCTTGCACTGCATGCAGTGTGTTATACATGTAATGTATATGGACTTTCAAGTGGTTGAGCCTGTATCTGGCCCACGGGCTGTCAAATGGATCCACTAACTTCACGATATCTTTCTTCCCAGTCGATAAAGGAAGAAAAACATACCAGACAGCGTAGGTATTCACCGCAGCTTTATATAGGTACATTTAATGCTCATTGTGTGGGAGCCGCCAGTATCTAATTACTGGGATTAGTCTATAATAGATGTCATTATCTTCATGGAATTGATCCAGAATAAGCTCTAGGACAAATGGCTAATTTTCTGGGGTCCAGCCGTCCACCTAACGTCATATAAAATATATGTACGCCCACTACCTGACAATCGTTTCCTGAGAGGGCGTTAAAAAGTTTGTGTTGACAAAAATTGCTCAACAAGGTTTTCTAGAATGTCAGATATCTAAATAATGCATAATACCATCGATACAAATTTGTTATCAGATCATCATTACGTCAACACCCCGTCAGCCAGACTATTCAACGTCTCATTCCATGGCTGGCTTCCATCCGCTCTATGGTTAATATCGACTCAATTTCTCACAACTTGGCGTCCATTTTGATGATAACATTTTCCGTTTTGCAGTAGGAATATTGTCGACATTTAATATACGTACTTTCTTCTGGCTTGATGGTGGGTATATTTTTTAATTGACTATAAACGAGTAAACGTAAAGATAACTAGACAGTTATTATGAATTTTACATTACCAGCACCAGAGGGTAAACTACTGCGTGAATACATCGTCCTCTTTGTCCGTTTTGTCAACCAGGTTACTATTGCTTATCATACAGTTACCGGGGTTGATTCAAAGTACCAATACGACCGAGGTAGTAAATATTGTCTTTAAATTTTTACCTTACCGATGTCACATGTATGTGCTATTGTCCTGAAATGTATGGTTGTTTCATTCTTTATATGTCCATAGTGACTTGTGGGTCGACAGACTAGGCATAATAATAGGCGAGGTTTTCTATGATTTCGGAGATGCTTGGATTCTTTAATATTTGTGCTTAATGTGTATACTAAAGAACTTGGCTTGTCTTCTTAAAGACTTTAAATTACAAATAACCTTGGTTAAAAAACACCGGGCTATTCTTAAACATGGTTCCTCTTTTTTGTTATTCCACAGCAATGCATCACTATGTTAAAGAGAAGGGCATGCATTGCTGTTCCATGGTCAATTTATCTATCAGCGTCGAATAACTGTCCGAAAACTGTGTCGAGGCTCACAGGTTTGGTTCTAGTCGTGTTTAAAGTGCAATTTTGATATTATGCCGGCCGTGTTATTTAGATGCTCACACAAATAGCTCAAGTCCTTGCAATTTTGACAATACAGGCTGTTTCCAGTGTATGAGGTGGCGACTCGAGCTCAGTAACATGTTTGCAGAACAGAACTCATGTTCTAAACAGAGTGAACATATTTTTTTATTCATTGTAGACACATATTCTCTGGCATTTTCCCAGCTGAAAGATAAACTTTAAACATTTCATTCAGCAACCTTCATTCTGATGAAACGCCGGAAGGATTTTACAGTAAACTGCAGAGCAGCTTTTAAAAAAGCCTGCATTCCGTCTATAAGATAACCGTTTACAATCAGTTGTTTCGAATCGATAAGCGCCAATGTTTAAGGACATGGCGACTCTTTAATTTTTTAGAAACGTTTTAAAAAGACTTTTCTCTGGTTTATAATTTTCTGCTATATATTTTTAAAACAGAAAGCATTTTCTAGTAACCTTCAAGTGTGACGAATAGATTTTAGATTCCAAATTTGTTTCATACATGGATAATACGTTTTTAGTTCGAATCTTTTCACATGCTTTGTAAAATGTTCATTCTTTCTTCATAAGCAACGGAAAATTGCAATTAGGTATTTTCATGACATAGACAAACAGTATTCTAGGCATAACATTCTCAGTGAAATATACAGCAAAAGGATGCATAAACAGTTAAAATGAACATAGGTTTTCTGTTTTCCTGGAATACAGGTTTTTTTTTTTCAGAAAATTTCATGCATTTCGCTTCAATAAATTGTATGTAAATAGAAACAATAGTATGCTACTTATAAGGATTTAAAATACAACTGAACCAACTACAGTGTGCACAAAGTTATTGAAGAATGCTATCTAGTACGTTAATATCCTGTTGAAGTGTTGAACGAGTAAACAATTCTCTTTAAATGGAATCATAATAACCATAATCAAGACGTATATAAGACGACTTTATATTAATATTTCCTACCCATTTGAGGTAACTTCAAACGCAGATTGATATTCAGACTGTGTTTATGTGTAACGAAAACTGGTTCCCAAAATAGTATCATACATTGATACTTAGCACTAAGTATAGCTGTAGATGTTACATTATCTGATGAAATATCATGTTTCCACTTATAGTCTACTCGGATGATGTAAATGAACGATAAACATTTGGAGATTTAAAGGTCCCAAGCAAAATATGACACATGTGAAAAAGACCATGAACAAATTAATAAAAGTCCTTTGAAACATCAGGTGTGTGAGAAGTATCCCATTGATCATCTTCTAACACTGAGGGGCACTATAATGTTTCACCGAAGAAATGTAACAAGAACATTAAACTGTATTGGCTTAAAGGAGTTTAAAGGAATACATATTTCTTTACAGCCCTTGATTATTTTTTCTCATCTTTTCTATGCCCAAAAAATGTTTTTGTTAGATCTATTTAATTTGCATGACAGACTAGGTTGGCACTTCACATTTGAATCGGGAGCACTAGTCGTGAAGTCTTCTGTCTACAGAAGAGTGTATAAACTGTTAATCCGATACAGGTTTAAATTAGTTATAGCTCAGTGCAAGCTGTGATATAGAAGAATTGGAAACCCTTCGATTAAGCAATATGTGAATGCGTTACCCTGGCATGTTGTCAACAGTTAATCAACAGTTAATGCATAAATTATGCTAACTTTTAAGTCTATTATTTTGGAAAACACATCGTTTGTTTTAGTTCCATAACAACGGCTCGTTTGAACATTATCCTTAAACAAACCGTTTCCAATATATATGATTGCAGTGTGGGTTCAAATCCTTTACGCTCACAAAAGCGGTTACTTTTGCAACAGGTCGAAAACTGTGGAGCCATTTTGGTTGTGCCGCTGGTACTATGAACAGTTTAATAGGTTAGTATTGTACTCTACAATCCATTGTAAGCGACGTTTATTCATATTTCATGTCTGAGTTTCACTTTTAATTGTGATACTGCAGTATCTGTTCTAGAGAAATGATAAAGAAGTATACAAAACAAAAATTCTTAAAGTATAGAATCGATACATGTTGACGTCATTTGTGGGACGTCATTTTACCGAGGCTGATGTTTTGCGTGAAGACAGTAATGGTCTGTGAAGTGTCTACTCCCTGTTTTCAAGCACATTGCTGGAATATAATTTGTAAACTTTGAGTTTGAATGGAAAAAGAATACACACATTTTTTATTTGTAAAACTTTGTTCCAAATATGATAAAGAGTTGGTTGACGTATTGAGAAAAGCGCTAAATGGTTTTCGTTAAACACCATTGTCAAATTTCACTGGTACGTCTTTATTGTTTATAAATACAAGCTCAGATATTTTCCGCTGATATCCAATCTTTTTGTAGTCTATGGAACTAATGGTCTCTGTATGATTTGATCTGAGACCCGACAAATGTGTTCCTGTCAATAGGATGCCTCCGCGGGGAACATATATGTCTAATAATGGACTTGTGTGATCTCAGCTAAGTATTCTGCATGTCCAGACTGGAGCTTAATTCCTGATGGGAATGAAAAATCGATCTTTTTCACGATCGGTATACATCTAAGGCCTTCCCGTGTAGGTACATTTATTCCAGACAGACCTTTCACATTTTAACAGTTCAAAACATGTCAAGGCGTTAGGGAAATCATATGAGTAGAGCTGAAGTTTATTTGGTGCGATTTCAACTTTGGTTAACTGTGTTCAATTTAAGTAGTAAGGCGGGCTAAATGTGTAATTCAGGCGTAAAACGCTAATGTATTGAAAGGAAGCGGTAGAGTCAAACTCAGATATGCAAGATACACAAAAACCAGATTCGCTTATGCTCCGAAATGCCTCACAGTACACAGTTTCATGTTGTAGATGAGAAAATAATCGAGATGTCGGGCCAATTTTTAACACCTCGCTTTAAATAAAGCGAGAACGTAATTGTACTGGGCGGGCCCTTCCTATGCTTTTGCTTGCCGAGTTATATATAACAAAGTATAGGCTATATAAGTTATATAACAAAAGAGTTGTTGCCATGTGATTCATTACAAGCTAGAACTATCCTATTGCAAAATGTTTGGAAACTTTTCTATTAGGATATGCTTGTCTTGGTATTCTTTCAACCATTTACAGGAAATATTCTTTTTTTTCTCTTCTATAGTCATACAACGAGTGAAAGTGTGCAGCTACTATTTACTGTCTAACTGACACAGCCACGTCAACAGCTTAACACACCACATGTATATGAATGTTGACTGGTTTCAAAAATGAAATTGTTGCACTTGCAGCCAGACTCCTGCCTATTTAAGAATCGTAACCTAAGCGCAGAGGCTTCATTTGACCTCGAATATCTCAGTTGATAGTTTCTTTGTTTTTAGTTTAATGCCGTATTCCCCTCGACACCAATGGCAACACATAATGACACACAAATGTACAGCGGTCATGACTACAAATATATTCCACTTGTTTTTAAAGTAGCCGTCTGTGGTCTAAGAGTCGGCCTGACTTACCTTTGATTTAAAATGTCTGGGGTACGCACGACGATTAAATAATGATGAGGTTTCCCGAATAGAGAGCCCTACCTAAGACAATTACTGGATGTTTATCCAGTATCTGGTGTGTGTAGGAAGCACTAATGTCTCAGTTAGCTATTTACAGATTTCATATCAGTCTTATTTAGGTAGAATTCGCACATTAAGCCTTTGTCGCCTATTTTTAAACAATATGCGTGATATAAGTTTTGAAGTGTTTTATTTATGTATTGCTTGATACATTAATTCGGCTTGTGTAAAATCGTACTATTTTCAAATGTCTTTCAGGGACCGTGGATCAGTTTGTATGTTCAAGTTCGATGTATCGTCCACGGATACGTGTCCCCATGACCCCCATCAGGTATAGGAGGTGTCCTCTCGGTTTTTCACGACAGGAAAGCAAGGACCAGTTTGAATAAATAATCCGTCGTCATATAAGTGAAATATCCTTGAGTGCGACGTCAAATCGCAATTAAAAAACATTCCTTTTGAAGAATGATGATCTTGGATATGAAACCATAAAATATGGAATTTAAGTGACGCACTCAGAAACCGATACGAATAATTCCATACGAATAAAATCGATATCTCTTCTATTATTGATTATTGTTCGTTTTTGACATTGTCTTTTTTGAAGACTGTGCTTTTATTTTTTTCCAAGGTTATATGCTGACTAGGAATAAGTCAGTACCAGCTTTAATGTTTCTGCTCTGTAAATCGATACCAAGGCATGTTGTGGGTGATTTGTCAACGCTGTTCTCAATAAAAATATGATAGACAGTATAATATGAGTGTCAGGTATTATACTTTCGTCATGCATTGGAACCAAATGAATAAATGTCTATTGTAATTCGTTTGCTCTTTGCAAATATTAACATAAAATGGTAGGTTTTTGAGTTTGTTTGGCGAACGTTCTGCATACTAAGCTACTCCGAATATTTGGCACATTGCCCCGAGTAAAATTATATGAATTATAAATAAGGCGCGAACAAATCTTTCAGATGTGGGAATAGTGAAACTGTCACAGAAATGGATCTGTTTCAAAGCGCTTGTCATAGTATACACAAACAAAATAAGGATGCTTCACGCAAATGATATTTGAAATGACGCCACCACTTTGTTTTGTGAACAGCTCCTCCCATGCACTCACCCCACCACCCCCAAACAGATCAAGATGGGTATTGGTCGTGGCCAAATAACAATGTATTTAAGCCGATACGTTGGAGCGCACTAGTGGGTTAAACGGTGAATACATCCGTAACGAATAGATTTAACGACAAAACCAAATATTAACGATTTCTATTGTTTTCTCACTGTTTATATAAAAAAAGGGTCATAAGTAATTAACGTATCCATGATCAATAACGGTGAGATTTACAAGGCGTGGACTGTGATATAATCATTTTTGGAATTATTCGTGGGCAAAGGGAGAGTAGTTGCTTTACAGTAGATTCTTAACAGCATTAACTATGCCAAGTATGAATTGAGTGAGAATGATTACCATAGTGCCATACAGCTTTGGTCATATCTGACATTTTTATGGTAGGAACACTTTAAGAAATCATCCTGCGAATTTCTGCTTTAAGTTTCACAAACTTCACGCATTCCAGATTGCTCCAAATGAAGACCAAATGTCTTGGAATCGTAAAATAACGCGATCAATTCGCTCACAAAGGTTTGAAAAAAAGATCATGCTTCATTAAAATTCTGTGGAATAGATATATGTTAATAATTCCGATGGAATAAACCACATTTTTAAAGAAGAAACTATCCCATGTTTAGAGAAAAATACTTTAATGATCCATGCAAAAAACGACCACAGTTCCAGAAAAAAAAACTGCCATAAAAAGACATTTGGACACAGACATGATTATTCAAGAGTACACATGGAACAGATCTTGGTAAATTTTTATCCTTATGATCCCATTTAACGAAAACGTTATCGCATCAAATCATTCATAGATTAATCGAGAATTTTCAAAATGAGAAATCCTCTGGGCGCATCTCTTGATCCCATTGTTACTCCCGTCTTCGGTTTTTAGATTTTCTTGGAGTTATTTTCTCAGAAGGACACTTCAATGAGAAACCCACATATGTGTCGCATAATGGACTCGTATCATCCAAGTTAGGTATTCTGATTGTCCAGACTGTAGCTAAATTCCGGATGGGACAGAAAAATCGATCGTTTCAGCGATAGGTATACATCTGAGGACTTCCGATGTAGGTATACATTTATTCCAGACAGACCTTTCGCGTTTCCACAGTTCAACACATATCAAGGCATCAAGACAATCCTATAAGTTGAACTGAAGTTATTTGGTGCGATTTGAACTGTTGTGAACTGTGATTCAATGTAACTAGGAGAGGGGTTATAATGGAAGCCGTGACTGTTATAAGCTTATCTACATGTTGGGCTTTTTTGGACCATTGCTTTCCGACTGATACACGATTTGTTGGCATGGGTTTCATTATATGCTCGAACCGTCTTGATATTGCGAAATATTTCTAAAACTGCGTTTCTGTTAACCTATTATGCCGTCCTCTGACAAGGGGAAACAAGTGACAAACAGGGCAAACATGATGAGTTATTAGTACTTTAATATAGTCTACATATAATGACAAAATTATTTGTAAAAATACAATACAGTTACTTATATACCTATGTAAATATTCATGTTTTTTGGCAAAATATCAAAATGAAAGTTCTGTCACTTGCTTCCTTTTGTCAGAGTGGGGCAATATTGTTTGTTTTTTTTCCGTAACGTTTCCTGTAAGTAATTGTATGGATAGTTTCTCTTTGTCTGACTTCTGTTTCTGCCAATATCTCCTCATTATACGCAAAGATTCTGGTGGCTCTCTGCTAGAGACATACAATAAGTGAACGTTGTGCATGATTTACCATTCTATTGATACATCCACGACAAAAGCTTTAAAAACCGTAGTCATATGAACGTTGAATAATCTAATGTGGTTTGAAATATGAAATTATTCATAAAACCTACGTAAATTTCGAAAATTTGAAACAAATCCTTCCAGATCTAGTCATGAAACTACCCAATCAGCTTGAAAACATTACAAAATAAATGTGTTCCAACAATAACGCTTAGGTATCATGCTCGTCTTACTCAAGATGACCAGCATATACAATTTCAAAATCTTAACCAGCGATTATGTCCTGTGCATGAATATTATTACCAGGTTTGACATGATAGCTTGTATTTGAGGCAGATTGCAGTTAAAAGTCTATCTATCTTTGGCCATCAAGTAGTATTTCTGATACGGTGAATTTGACGTCGGGTTGGAGATGGTATAATCGCTATTGAACAAGATTCCCCATTACGTTTATTCAGTGGAGATCAAATAGCTGACGGGAAATTGAAATTGATCTTGGGCAGAATAAACACATTAGGGACCTTTAGGCGTTAATAGGTTTCTAGCGGTCATGTCTACAAATATATTCCACTTGTTCTTAAAGTAGCCGTCTGTGGTCTAAGAGACGGCCTGTCTTACCTTTGATTAAAAATGTCTGGAGTACGCACGACAATTCAATATTAATGACGTTTCCGGACTAGATCTCTAAGACATTTGCTTGATGGTTGTCTCGTATCTGGTGTTTGTAGAATGCACTAATGCCTCGGCTAGTTTATCTGTTTACAGATTTCATAGTAGTATATATATATGTAAAATCTTATCGTTTTCAAATGTTAACATTGTGGGGACAGGGGAAAATATTTGTTTACAGAAGCTGTGTCATTGTTTTGTTTAGCGTATAGGCCCAATTAGATATGACGAAAAATCATTTTCTTTTAGTTTTCTTTCAAGTCCTTCAGGGGCCCGTGTAAAGTGTTTCTGTTTGATACTCTCGCTCGATGTACCGTCCACGGGTCCTCTCTGTTTCCCATGGCATTTAGGCAAGGACCAGTGTGAATGGACAATCCGTCGTCATATAAATGAAAAACCCTTGAGTACGACGTCCAATGAAAACTAAAAAACAACATATAAACATCCCTTTGGTTCTATTTCTCGCTATACGAGTGATGAACATGGACGTAACATCCTAAAACCATACAATTGGGAATTGAAGTAACGCAATCAGGATTTGAAGTAATGCTGTCCGAAACAGATACTAATCATCCCGTACGAATAAAATCGAAGAAACTGACATTGTTGATAAGTATTTGTATTTTGGACTGTATTTTTTCAATCCTGGATGATTTTATATTCTGCTCAGGCTATATTATAAGCAGAAATAAGGCAGTCCCAGCTTTAATGTGTCTACACGGTGAATCGATATCAAAACATGTTGTGGGCAATTTGTCAATGCTGCTACTCAATCCTGTAGATAATAATATATACTGTGTTTCCTGTCTCATACTTTCGTCAAGCATTGAAACCAAACTGATAAATATCTATTGGAATTAATTTTGTCTTTGCCAGTCTACATTTGACGGTGGGTCTTGGTTTTTGCTAGGCGACT
>JAVFBW010048482.1:0-17846 GCA_034783835.1 Mopalia ciliata
AAACGAAGATTTCAGAAAGGCAAAAAAAAAAAAAAAGTCGAAATTTTACCCCTGACTAGCGGCAGAGTCCTTAAGATTGAAAG
This sequence comes from Mopalia ciliata, assembly GCA_034783835.1. Classification (NCBI taxonomy): domain Eukaryota; kingdom Metazoa; phylum Mollusca; class Polyplacophora; order Chitonida; family Mopaliidae; genus Mopalia; species Mopalia ciliata. The sequence continues at coordinate 84 of JAVFBW010048482.1, forward strand.
AGAATGAGTGAGTGAGTTACAGTTAAATTGTACACCCTATGTAGTTGTTATTAAAGTGTGAAAGAGAATGAGAGAGTGAGTAGCAGTTAAATTGTGCACCATATGAACTTTATAAACTTTAAAATTAAATTTTTTGACTCTTACCAATCATCAACTCACCAATCACATTGACGTTTTTCTTTTATTTAAAAAAGGAGTAACGGAGTTGAAGGAGGTAAAAAAAAAACCTTGCCTCAAAACTTTGATTACGCCATTGTAACACTGTACATGTTAAAACCGCTCAAGGTAGCGTTCTAACAGAATGTCCATCGTTTAATGTTAGCGTACAATCGTTCTTCACATTCCAATGCTAATTATAATTCATCCATACTGGTCGAAAACACACCACGAATTAAACATCATATCTTGACTATCGAATTGAAGAAGTTGACGGAAATCAAATTGAAGGACAGAGCGATAGTTTCAGTTTTTCAATAAACTGTTCATCATTCTTATACAAACAAACATGGCTTTTTCTGTAGGCCTCTAGGTCGCGGATCGCAAAGACATCATCAGTTTCACTAAATAATAAAATGAAGTTTTGTTCACGAGAAAGAACCCCTCCTGTGGCGGCTCTGAACGTAAATAGACAGCGCTCGGTGAAAACAAACTCTTGTGAAGCGACCAGGATTATAATGCGACATGCTGTTATAAGACGGAGAATATTATTTTTATCCGGGTCACCAGGGATGTAAATATCATCTCTGTCCGGCAGACAAACTTTCTGTACTTGTCTTTCCAATACAGGCAGTAATTCCCGTATGACCCAATGTCTGTCTCTATCTCCGTAAATAATGCCGACATCAAATTGGAACTGGGCAGCGCTGTCATTGAGCATTGTAACCTCATCGTTCAAATTATGCGTAATGGACATTGTGTCAATAGAAATTAGACTCGCGCTTCTTTGTGAAAAACCAACCGCGGCATTCATTTTTACGACTTTCCGACCAAAGATGGAGAACAGTAATTTCTGTTTAAATAGTTTGGAATTTGGATCAAGGTAGCATTTTAACCGGATATAATTGTGCACTAAATCACTAGTCCCCCTTTCGACTGAAAAATTTGGCATTTTTATTAGATTCACGAAATTGATTTTGTTTTTTACAGCCATCGTTAGAGATTCTTCTAGTACATACATACACCACTCGTCACTTAGTAACGCAGGTGACAATAGAACAGTTATTGTTACTGAAACCCGCATAAGGTGCTCAATATTAGCCTTCACCGTTCGACCAGCTACAAAGGATTCGAACCCCATCAGGTATGGCCAATCCGGAAATCGTAACTCCAATGGTTTGATGATATTGTCCATCACCCAGACACGGTCATCCTCAGCGAATATAACAGCTGTAACAAACTTTCTGCTGGCGAGATATTTTTGAGAACTGATGTGATTTTTGGAATAAAAAATGAACCAAACAACTCTGAGGTCTTGATGGAAATATACGATTAGCACAAACACTACAATGATGAAGAGAGAGACAAAACCAAGAGGTAGCAGTATCGTATTGATTATGATGACGGAACATCCGAGATCAAAGTCGGTCAGCGAGATGACAGGCTCGGTCAGTCGGGCCTCTGTGCTACAAGATAAAGTATCCCAGTTTATAATCTTATCTTTGTTTTGTATTAACCAAGTCTTAAACCATAAATTAGCACAGTTACACTTGTATAAGTTGTGGTCTAAACGTATTTCCTTTAAATTGGTCAAATTACCCAATACAGGGAAGTCAGTCAAATTGTTGTGGTCTAGGTGAAGATGGGTCAGATTGACCATCATTGAAACAACAGAGAAAGGAAAGTCGCTTATAGTATTATAGGACAGATATAACCGTTCAATTCTGCCTAGATAACTACGAGCTGGAAACTTTGTTAGACTATTTTTGTTTAAGCGGATATCAAGCAAGCCATCTGGTTGTTTCATTGGTAACTCCGTTAACCCACTGTCATCGCAATTTATTACTTTACCCTCATGTTTGTACCTTTGAAAGCAGCTACAACGCTTTGGACACAAACCGTGGTCAGAGGTTAGAGGACAGTACAAACGGTCTGGCTTCAAATCAAAAATAGATTTCCCATAAAACTCTAGAGGGGTGTGACAAGTCCATCCTTCCCAACACTCTTCCCAACTTAACTGGCTAACCCCAGAATCAATGCGATTAATCTGGGCTAAGTTGAAATAAGACAGAAGTGCAGCCAGGTCACAGTCACACGACAGACGATTCCCTGACACGTCTAAACAAAAAGCCTGAAGACCTACAAAAACATTTATGCGAAATGTCGGCTCCAGGTACATTAGGCCATTCTCAGTAATGTTATACACCGAAGTTATACCATTGTCTCGTAGCGCGATTGTGGGTAAATGTCTATCAAACAACTTTCCGGTGAGATATCTCAATGGAAGTTCCTTCATAGCATCAATGAAACTTTCGAGATGCAATCCTGTTCTACTGAGGTCTACCGAGTTCAATGAGAGCATTTGTAACATCCCTTGTGGGACCTCAGAAAGAGAGTTTGAGCTGAGATTAATGTCTGTAAGGGAGGGAATGCTAAGAAACACCTCCTTGTTTAATTCACTAAGTTTATTATTTCGTAAAGCTAAGAATTTTAATTTTCTCAGCCCATATAACTGCTGACGTGTGATTGTATGTAATGAGTTATTCTGTAAGTCGAGGAAGCGTAGGTTGGACAAGTCCACGAAGGCGTAGTTCTGTATTTCTCTTAGACCATTATGGGATAAATACAAGTAATTTAGAGATTGGAGTCCGACAAACATACCTTTAGTTATAATCTTAATTCTGTTTCGATCTAAATACAGACTTTTTAATGCGGAAATTTTCCTGAAAGCTCCATCAGAAATCCGCACTATCAGATTTCGACTTAGATAAAGTAGGTCAATAAACCCATGTATGTCGTTCTTTTGAATGGATCTGATTCGGTTATCAGTAAGGTCTAACACTCTGGGCACAGAATTAAGCGGTGTTCCCAGCTCCCTCACATACTCTGTCTCCTCTCTCATCCTGTTTGTTCGGGTCACGTTGTTTGGCAGAACCGCGATCCGATTAGAGAAAGACACCAAAGGCGGAGAACGTAAACCATTCGAACTTAACGCCAGGGTCTGCAATTTCGGGAAATGACTGGTGAAATTCTTAGGTAATTCCGTGAATCCCATTCCAATCAAACCTAAAATCACTGTGGAATTGTATTTAACACCGTCCAGAGGTAAATCAAGAATTGAAAGTTTGACGGATTTACCTATTACAGTTAACTGTCCGAAAGAGAGGTGCACATATTGAAGCACTGTTTGGTGATTGTTTCTTTGGGTGTATAAATTAGTGTCTATCAACACCAATCCGTAAATTTTAAAATAGTTGACAAAAGATTCCAGAAAATGCGTGGAGACATTACAGTTGGTAATTATGACATGTGAGAAAACTATTCGGTTATCAAGGGGAATACCCGTGAGTCCTTCCAGAGCTTGAAGTTCCAATTGGCTAGGGCATAGAACTGTGAGAATCAGGTGGGTTTCTCTTCGAAGGCGAGAAGTTATATCCCCGACGCGGAATTCGCCAAAAATAAGGACACAGTGGTGATGATCTGAGACTCTACCTTGAGTGGACACAGAGTAATTAGCTACAATCGTGTCGAGAAGTCCACCATTTCGTTCGTAAGAATCTATAAACATCGGTCCTGCTAAATCCTCTGTAGTGATGTGACAGGCGCTTTGAGTTGATGATCTGAACAAAGTGGCGAATAGCAGTACACCAACCCCAAGTCTTGTCCACATAATTCTTCTCCTTTATTCAAGCCTGAAACAGGGGTAATTGACGTCTGAACCCATACAATCAAAGCATATTGTGAACGACGAATGCCCAACTAAAGCAATGACAGTATTATGGCCTTATCAAAAACAACTTAATATACATATAATAATGGTGTATACATTTGACGATGATGTGCCTGTGAGTCTTAATGGACTTTGTAAATAAAACAAATATGATAGTGAATCGTCAGTGATTAGGGTGTATGAGTTAATCGCTTAAATAATAACACAAATAAAATCTCTTCCTGTACTAGACATTATTAACTAAATAATTAAGAGAAACTGTCATCCACATAACCCTTGGCTTTTACTAAATGCCTTGGATAAGGCACTTTGTCAAATCTGAATCGAGTGGGACAAATAACACATACCAAAATATGATACAGCCATCATATCATTGAAGTAGAAATATATGAAACATAAATTATTAAACAACTCTTTCAATACAAATTATGATTTTTTTAATAACAGTGATTTAATTACTTGTATATAACATCTTTAAGTACAGTAAATACTGAACAAATTTAGAAAATGCGTATATCTCTCATTTGTACGAAACATCTTAGTTCTCATTCAACCTAAACCTGGCACTAAAATTGACGTCAAATCTTACATGCCGGACTGACCGGGACTGTATATTTGCAATAGGGGGGTAATTTATAAATGATATAATTTAAAAAGTATAGAGCATGTCGTTGTCGTCAAAAGGAATGTTGGTACCAATGGACGTTTTGAGACGATGCCTATATAAAGGTCCGTTTTTAAATATCAACTGAATTAACTTCATTTATATCCGTGACAGAACAAAAAAACGATAGACTTCAATCAATTTGAAACATTTTTTAATATTCAAAGTTTGAGCTAACATACCTTTATTCATCAATAATATAGATTAGAAAGAGAATGGGACTAGAACAGTTTTTGTGCGTGGTGTAAGTCTACTATCACGCAGGGTGTAAACTATGGTGATTGTTTATTTTCAAAACATGGGACGGCAAGGTTTCCCGATTGAACAAAACGCTATTTAAAAACACCGGCTCAGCGACACGTGACCTGATAAACGTCAGCTGTGTGATTATACAGGACATCACCCAGCTTACAAGAATTAAGTCACGAAGCAGTGAAATGTTAAAGCAGTACATTAACAATACACAAAAACATCATCAGCTTGTCCATGACTTTAAGGAATTTAAATCGCTTCAAATGTGACAGTTAAATCAAGAGAACAGTATTTATCAATTAGTTGTTTGTGTTGACAAGAACAATGAACGAGTGTTTCATCTCTTTAGTTTTTTAAAATAAACCCACAATGTCGAAGTTAGTCGAGTTCACAGTGTCGATCAACTGACTTCTATGGCGATTTTAACCCAACTGTATACAGTTAGATTATGTACAAGTTCTGTGTACAAGCTTACCTTTAGGAAGATTGTTGCAGCATTTCTACTGATCTTCGTTCAAACTAGTACCACTAGCGTCTGTATGTGGTGAGTGTGTATTACACTGACACTGATATACTGGGCGCAATGTCCGCAAGTTTGTCCTGGATGTTAACATCATGTTAGCTGTGAACTGGTTCAATCATATAACATTCATCACGCTGCTACAATGAAAAGGATACGGACGGGGATTACGGCAGCTACAGAAACACTACAGAAAGGTAACACAAATATTTACAGGCCTACTTTTCTCAAGATTTTTCACATTGAAATCCTTTTCTGTGTCCATCAATGTTACTGATTAACTTTTTTAAATTAATGTTTGACATTAAAATAACCAAACCGAAAGTAATCGTCAAGTCAGTTGGAGGCTAGGTCGGAGTGGTTTTGTTACTGCCTTTAATTGTTGTTGCTGAACACCTTTATGAGAATTGGCAGTTAAATGAGTTCCACCCAATAAAATAGAAGTGGAAAGAGCATACCATGAAAGTCGACTGGCATTAGCTGACACTTATCCGAGGTTTCGTTCTAGTTTATGTCTACCGCAAATGTTGAGTCCGGTCCAAATGTATGTGGAAAATAACAGTATAATATAAATGAATGTAGAGGACAAACCAAACCAGCCCAGGCTAGTATTTTTGTGGAATGGAAAGCTCTTCCATATATATTTTTAATATTGAACAGTTGTTAAAATCTACAAGGATCAAATTTATTTGCGACAACAGTTATTTGGTTGAATATAGTCAAATGGAAGTCCATTGGATCCATTGAGAAACATTTCGCTAAGTCAGCTTAAAGTTATGTATTCTTCACATATGTATTGGCGCGGTTTCTCAGGAATTGTGCAATTCGACAGAGAATTTAATTTATTATTGTTTTCTTTTACGCCAACTAACTGTACAAAACAAGACATAGATAGACTGTATGTAGCGATCAAAAAACAAATAGAGCAGGGTCTCGTTTCACAAAGCGATCTCAGCTTACATTGAACGTAACTGTCTTTGTCTATGTCTTCAGTACTGGTCATCATGTTAGCTAAGATCGCTTTGTGGAACTGGACCCAGGTCACTTGATGCCATTCTATCGATAAGATTTGCCGATTTACTTTTAACTTCCTTGAGTTATAACCGTTACACATGTGAACAGAATGAAAATTATACCATCCACAACAGCTACACAGTGTAAGCATAAATCAGAAGTTTGGGGGAGTGATTTTAGGGTCCGCTAAAAACCCAATAAAGTTTCTATCTCTATCATATCAACCTTTTGTGTTGGGTGCATGTTTATGCACACGAAACTTGCTAAAGCATAAATTAGTCCGATTTATCCTGGAGAATAGTAAAGCACACAATTGGACATTTACGTCCTTAATTGGGAGTGGTGTTTAAATGATACGCCGGTATTCCTGATACCAATCAGTTATGAAATGAGATCATGCTGCAGTAGTTTAAACACTTTTTCAAAAATTGAAAGTATGGAACACTAAGAATTCCGTGTTCTTAACAAACAATGATTGTAATTATGGTTAAAACATCTTGATACAGGATCTCGAAAAACGATTGGTCGCGAACAGCAGATTAAATCGCAAATAGCGAATTAAACATCGGCCTTAAGCATGGCGTAAATTCATCTAATAGCAGATTAAATTTAATTGCGTTTCGAGCAACTGGTCACAGCAAAATATAATATAGTTCTCTGCAGCTATAAGTAAAGAATGCTGTGTAGTTTGATGCCTTTGTTCATGTTAAGCAACTGCAAAACTAGGTCTACTTGCCACTTTGTAATTTTTTTTTATGAAGTTTGGTGTTGATTTCACCAAGAAATTGAATATTCACACACATAAGTCCTAACATTTTTGGATACTTCTTCAACATTTATTTTAGACTCACATTATTTATAAATATGTTTTGACTATGTCGCTTTTTTCCTCTGTGTTTCAGGAAGTAAATAGAATCCGAAATCATCTGAAAATGGATAAACACAGGCTGGGAAGTTTGTGGGTATTGCTTTGTCTCATACAGAGATTATGTGCACAGACAACAGTCAGTCAAAGAGGGTTTACGATTGACGAAACACCCACAGTTTTTGCTGGCTTAACCCGGGTTCGAAATGTGACTGACCAGGATGCCCCATCCTCTCAAACTACAATTACCCTGGAAACAGTGGCAACAACACAGAATGTGAATACTACAATACAGGAGATCCCAACCACCGAAACGGCGATCAGTTTAGAACCGTCCACGGAACCAGCAATCCCTTTAGAGACAACTACTGGATCATCAACAACTGAGGTTGTGGGTACAAGCGCTCAGCAGGATACACTAACCTCTGAGGTGAGGACTGTTAGCGAGCCTGCCCATGACATGCCGGTTATAAATCAGCTTGATGAGAACACACATATAGACTCATATCAGTGTCTTGTGTCTGTCGATAACAAAAGGCTGATAACTGTATCCACAATGTACCATTTAGACGGGTTAGTGACTGGAGTTACATTTGTCACATTCTCAATTTCTCCCCAGTTAACGAACCAACGAGTTTGTAGAATATCTCTTGATGACATTGCCGAAGAAATCAGGCACGTTAGTGGTGTTGTACAACTTTATCTTATTTTCGACTGTTCTAGACAATTAACTTTTGAAATCGACAACGGCAATATGACAGTTTTACGTCAAGAAGAGAGCTTACTGTTTCTAAACATTCGGCGCTGTGTTATGGACATATCGGGTATTAATAAAATCGGGCAACTTGGGCGGTTAGATACGATACTTGTCCAGGATACCACCATATCATCTTCCCCTGACGAGGCCTATACCGATGTGGACTTGTCAACTCTCAGGACAGTACAGTTCGTTAACTCTCTCAGAGCTATTCCAATCTCAGTGTTACCTCTTCATACCCACGTTTTCTCCAACATTACCAAATTAGGACTCCACCATGTTAATTTCGGTAATCACTCGACCACATTTCTGCAAAACTTTCCCAATCTTCTGAGCTTATCACTGATATCTTGCGGCTTGCACACACCCCCTGACGTGTTGTGGAGAAATACGACGGGGTATTTGCCTCTAGGGATATCTCTTAAGGACGAACAAATCGCCAAGAATGTACAGACTGGTATCAATATCCCATCGAATGAGATTCCCAGAGTTCTGAAACTCGTGTACAATAAATTCAAGAACTTGACCGCTTTCCAGTTTGAGGGTCATTTACACTCTCTGATTCTCAACAATAACCAGATAAAGAACATTGATGAGGCGGCGTTTAGTGGAGTAACAGGTGTTCAGAGTATTCACCTGTCAGCCAATTACATCAGTTATATACCTGAGCTTACCTTCCAAGGATTGGCAGATTTATATTTTTTGGATTTAGGCAACAACATTATATCCTCTATTGAGCCTGGTTTGTTCGCCAACTTGCCAAATCTCTTCATACTCAACTTGGAAGCTAACCGTCTAACCGCTATTCTCCCTGGTTCACTTTCCAAAATTCCTAATATCATCAACCTGAATTTAGGATGGAATCAACTGACTTCCGTTGATCCTGGAACCATGCCTGTATTATCTCCGTATTTTAAAGTTCTTAAACTTGGCATGAATCCACTTCAGTCTGTATCCTCGGATTTATTCACGACAAATACTCTCCAGCTTATTGACTTTACTTCAACTGGACTAAGTCTTGATGACTTATTTGATTCTTTAACGAACATATCCATTGATCAATTGATGTACGAAAAGTCCGGGAAGCCAACTATTCGCCTTGCTTCAAATAGCATTGAACGATTTCCTTCAGTTGTCCAACTGAAGGACTACACAGAAACTGATATTGCGGAGGCGGAAAGGATAGTTGCGATTTTAAACTATTTTTGTATTGATCTATCTGGGAATTATCTGGAATGCGATTGCAGCGTGGGTGTCTTTCTGCTTGCTATGGCAGCTCGTCATGCCAACTTTGACCCCAGACAGTCCGGCCCAGTAAATTTGGAATGGGACACCTGTTACAGAGGATGGGTTTGTGGAACTCCGCCAGCTTATAAAATAACACCTCTAGCACTTGTAGATCCTCATGACCTTTATTGTGCTCAGAATATGTCATGTCCTACAACATGTGACTGTAAACTAGATGTAAGTTCTCATCTGATTGTGGACTGCTCACAAAGGCAAATCAGCCAAGCAACATTTACCTGGCCAGAGAACGTAACTGAAATTTGGCTTCGAGATAACAGCATTGTGAAATTACCCTGGAACTTTACTGAAGGCTTGGAAATGGTAGCAACCCTTGATTTATCTAACAACTCACTAAAAGTTCTTCCCAGCAGTCTTCTACAAGAACTGGAAGGACTCCGAGTACTGCATATAGACCACAATAACTTAACTAGTCTCCCTCTTGGGATAAATAACTCTTACTTGGAAGCAATTCGTGTTTCCAGCAACCCTTTTCTTTGCTCCTGTGAAAATAAATGGATAAAGGAATGGATATTGGAAAAGAAATCTGTCATAGAAGATTGGCAAAACGTATGGTGCTACACGTTCAATGGAACTTGGCAAAAATTTACCGAAACGGAGGATTTAACATTCGGTTGCCCCCAGGCAACTAAAACCAACGAGTCTGATTTGATTATTCTCGCTATCCTTCTGTCTATAGTAGCAGTTCTCATTATATTAGCGATCTATTTCCGCAGAGAGCTTCAGGCTTGTGTCTTTGTTTGGTTCAAACTTAAATTTTGTTCAACAAAAGTATCTTCTGCTAAAGTGTTTGTGGTCCACTCTGGAGATGATTCAGGTTGGATGGAAGCGAAGATTTCCACGGTTCTTGCTGCACATTCAAAGTGTAAATCCGTGATAACAATGAGAGAATTTGAAGCAGGTTACACAGTGAAGGAGAATATTCTCTCTCACATTCAGAACTCTTCTGTCACTATTTTGGTCGTATCTAAAAGTTTTTTAAAGACCGATCTTTGTTTGGAAGTGGTGTCGTTGATAGCTGAAGTAACAGAGCAACACAAATGCAGTGTGGTAATTACAGTCAGAGATAACTGTCGCATATCTGATCTAAAAAATACGGCTGTAATTGGAATAAAAAGGCACAGAAGTTTGATATTCTCCACGAATCTGCTGTTTACACAACTGCTGTTACATGCAGTTTTTTCGGTTCCCCAGAGACCACAAAAGGTTCGAAATGAGAAAGAAGAGATAGCGGAAACCAGCCTCTCTGGTGCACTCGAACCAGTCCGACTACATCACATCACTGATATGGCTCCTCGAGGACAAACTGAAACAACAGAGTTTAAGTTTGATGTGTCGGTAGTGTATCATGACAATAAGCGAGATTGGGTATCTCGCGAAATAATCACACCCCTGAAGGAGGTGGGTTACCGTGTGGGGACACCAGACACGGAGTTCATACCGGGAAGAGATCACGCTGACAACATTCAAGATTTACTCTCTCAAAGTAATCAGCTTATCTATGTGATGTCGAAATCGTTTTTGAAGGATGAATGGTCGACTTTTATATTCAGAATGGCTACGGATCTTAACTCTCGTCGACAGACAAACTACCTGTGTGTCGTGATGTATGAAGAACTTGACCAAGAGCATCTCGAGCTAGTAGACCAAGATATACAGGTGTACATTAAATGTCACACCTGTCTGACTAATGATAAAGCTTTAATGGAGAAGCTAAATACCTGTCTCAAGCCACCGGTCACACTGAACTTGTAAAAGGTTAGCTTTCGGCAATGTTAACAATCCTAACCTATTACCATTACTTAACACGTGACCATTGTATAACATTAATACTTGATTAAAATCAGTGATAAGTATAGCTGGGAGCATGAATTTCCAGGCATTGTATTACAATTCAATATATTTCTAAACCTCATTTTCATCCATTCTACCATCGTTGTAAAGGTACAACTGAAAAAATACCTAGCCAATAACTAACAATATCGTGCATTCTGTAAAAATATATAACGTTGTTTAGTTTATCATTAACACTGTTAACAATTTATTAAAACAACTGTGTTGAGTTTTTCTGCAGTTTACGCCACTGGAAAGGCATGAATTTTAACGGTTTCCAAACTGACACTCTGTAATACAAACAGTTGTATGATTGGTCAAGGCTAACCTGACCAGGGAGGGTATTTCGCATATATGACGAAGGATTGTCCACTCCACACTGCGCCTTGCCTAATTACGATGGAAAACCAGGAAAAAACTACTTAACCCAGCATGTCCCAATTGTAGATTTCAGAAACGAACTGTCGATTCTTATTAAGTCACTTATTGTATGGTGGTCTGGGAAATGGGGAGCAAGAAATTTCAGATTGCTGGTGTTCACTTCCGAAATCCGCCCTTCATCCAAGAATGTCTGCAAAATTGTCCTATTTCGTTTATTCTGGTCGTTGCGATTTTTCTACAACCAGACTCTTCTCTAATTCTAACGAAACCTTTAAAAGTTTTATTATGGATTTGTCTATCGGATTATATCAAGGCAATGTTTTGCCTCCGATCGAATAGATGTATTATGAAGCCGGCAAACACTGCTCATCATAGCTAATACCGAAATGTTAACTTCTAGTAAAAGTTAAGTTTTTAGATCAACCTGTAAAAAATGTCAAGCAGACGGAACATGAGCACTTTGCGCAGCCGGAGTGTAGTCACAAGTGCAACAAGAAAAGTAGGCCAGTCTTTAGAGCCGGAAAGACACGTCCGCTCAAAATCTAACTTGTGAACATAACTGAAGAGTTCTGTAAACCGTACAAATTAGATACTTACAATTAATATGTGAAATGAGCGCGCAGGCGACAAGTTACAGTTTACCAGGCCGTTAGTCATGATGTTACAGATCCGTTTAATGTAAAAATTGTTTTTGTCCACCTCTGTATATAACAGGTCCTTTGAAGGACATGTACAATTCTCAATAAAAAAAAACTCAACAAACGCCCAACTTGGGCGTCATATTATAGACCTTAAATGTACATAACCATGTTAACCATGTAGGCATGTCAAACTATGCTAGAAAATATGTCATCTTCTAAGTTGGCAAAAATAAAGAATTTTTAAACTTCAATCAAAATTCCGATTTATCAAGCAGATTCAGATTGGAAGAGTTTGTATGTTTGGGTTAACTGCCCCTTGCCTAAATGTGGTGAAAAATCGGGAGGAAACCTGGCAAAAACTAACCCTGCATTTGCTGGAGCCACATCGTGTGGCTCGATCCATTACCGGGCGGCCGATAGACGGACTCGAACCCGTGGACGGTACATCGAAGTAAGATTAGTAGGCAGATACTCTAACCCTGAGTTACAGTCTCCAGATTAGAAGCGGGATAGTTAGGAGGGTATCCCCCAAGTTCATTAAGATAGGCCATATCATTCTCCGAGTGATGCTCAAGAAACTAACAGTAGCCATCCGGACTGAACTCACTGGCCATTATATAATATGAGATTTTCATAGGGTTTATAAAAAAAGGTTAATCCATAATAATAAAAGGCACAACTACACAAACAGTTGATGGTGAATGTGGATCAAAACCAAAACCTGCAAAACTTAACCATGACAGGAAGCTATTAACAAAACATGAAAGTGATCGGAGCAGCAGTTCCTGAGATAACAAGTGACAACAAGAAATAGTAATATGCATAGAACTGCAGAAGACAGACAAATGGATAACAAAAGAATGAATAAATGGAACAAAACCAAAATGAGACCAGCACAGCTCCACCTTATGAGGATGCTAAATCCAAAATATGAACTTGATTGGAATAGAGGTTTTCAAGATTAGCCAATAACAAAAATGTGTAAATTATGGACAAATGACCCAATTAAAGACAAACGGACAGACAAACAGGAACCAAAATGTTTCAACTTCATCGCTAAGCCCTATAGATTGTTTGGTCTGATTGGTGTTTTACGTCATACTCAAGGGTATTTCACTTATATGACGACGGACACAAATATGGCACATCACAAGCACATCTGCTTCTCATTACCCTTTAGCTCTGCGAACACCAGGGCAACAGAAAGCAATCTCTTTTCTCGCCTCTTATGATCGACCGAGGAAGCCGTGGGAGTATTCTGCAGGGCCAAACCCACCCGCTCCCTCACCGGGCCAAATTAATTGTAGAGATGAGTCGAGTTTGATGTCATACTTAAGGACACATTGCCCGAACAATGGGTATGAAAATCAGCCTTGGCATTAATGGACACAAACTCAGGAAATAAAACATGTACATGGCACAGGACACACACCATACAAGTTGACAATGCTTTGTGTCTGAATAGATCGCCTCCTAATCCTGGATTATCCAGGCCAAAGATTTGTTTGTTTGTTTGATCAGGGTTTGATGTAGTACTCAAGGGTATTTCACTTATATGATGATAGACTGTCCACTTCACACTGTTCCTTGCGTTATAACAGTGGAATACCGAGAAAAAAACCCAGAAGGCCAGACAGCCAACGGCCACCTGAAGTATTGGTCAGTGTACAATTTTCATTAATTTGTAAAAATCATATCTACAACAAAATCAGGTCTTAACCAGTCATATAAGTGGAAATAAATCTATTAGTTATAAAATCAGATTATTGAAGTGCTAGAAGAGTTTGAACAATTAAGAACTCACAGTCAACTTGCTAATCCACTTGAAGAAAAAATAAATTGTACCTGAATCAAATGAAAATGTGTGCTAGATATTCATAAGTAACATACTATGACTAAACAAATGAATAACAAGAGAAGCAAACGGGCAAAGTGACCTACGACAGCCTATACAGGTAAATACAACTGGAGAAATATACCTGTTGACAATTCCCACAACTCTAAATTTAGTATTCTACTTTCACACAGAGAAGAGTTCCAACAAGGCAGATAAATCTGGGTGGCTTAAGAACAGTAAACATCCCCATGTGTTCACACACAGATGAATGAGACAGAAAATCCAATGAACATTACTCCCCACATGTAAATCCTTCAACTTACTCCACATGCTATATATGCCTACTATGCACATACATGAATAGCATTATGTAGGCTGTGAAACACACACACCTTATTCCTATTGACAGTTAAACTGAAGGTGAAGGACTGTTTTCATTGGCTGATGGAGGTGAGCTATGTCGATGAACTGCTCTTGTATTGGTTGACTACAGAAGACCACAACCACCATATTTTAAGACAAGCAAACTGATTGGTTCTTTTTTTTTTGTTTCTAGTCAGGCTATTTCATTGATCAGGCTCTACATGATTCATAAATGAATTTGAGATTGTTTTCACAGCTGTACAGTGCAGTTCACAGACCAATAAAAGTTACATACATATGTAGTAAAACAGTCTAAGTTAATATGAGTTAAAACCCCACACATCCTGTTTCACTTTTGTGGTTACATAAACGGTTGACCACACTGTGAGCATAAATTAACATATTTGACCATTATGCATCTAGTAATAAAACTTTGTTAACATGAAGTGGCATGTGAGACCCAACATGAATTCTAGGTTATGGATTTATAGGGTAATGTTAAAACTAAACCTAACTTGCTAAGGCTGAATATATGTTACAGTAAAATTGACATAATACAGAGATGCTGATACACTTTAATATCAGACAGATTGCACACAGGTGCACCTTTGCCTTTTGGCTTTATTATCTTTTATTCCAGGTAAAAGATCACCTGGTGTTAAAGATAACATGTTGGCTGAATGCCTGTAGAGGAAAATTAACGTGCGAAAGCGTCAGGACATTCGGAGTTCATTTTGTGGACTTTTTGTCCGGCTTTTTCTGTGAAGTGATACTAATTTGCATCATAACTATATAAAATTACTGTTCTATGCAATCATAATCAAATTTCACAAATAAATTTAATGATCATCTCTTTAATCAATAAACAAAATAAAATGGTTGATATATAATTTTTTTTATCTTTATTGTGAAATGAAACAATATGATTTTAAAAGAACAAAGTTTGAATTTAACCGAATTATACTTCTACAGTGTATCTTATACTATTGTAAAGTTGTTTGCAGATAGGCATGTCCGTCATATAAAATCCTTCCAACGTCGGGGAAAACCGGGAGGAAACCTTGTAAAAACCACCCCTGTGTTTGCCGGAGCCACATCTTGTGATCTGATGATTGACAGACGGATTTGATCCTGTGAACGGTAACTTAGAGTAGTTAGGAAGCGTACACGCTACCACTAAGCCACGGTTGCGAGGCCCCAAATCTCAATGGATATCAGATTTTCATGATTAAGTACATGTATATACACCAGTCCCATGTCCATTCAAATTGTGCAAGGTACTACATGTACATTTAGATTTAAGGGAATTCACAAGACTTAATACTTAGATGAATTAGATACTTCCAGTAGTTTTAAGTTTGGTTTACCTGAACAGGTATTTTAACAGGTGTTAACACTTCTAAAAGGTTATCTAGTTATAAGCATCTTTTAGGTGTTATCACATGGCTGTATTACACTGATATTTGCTTATTTACAAGATAAAAGAAGTTATCTAGTGATAAGCATCTTTTAGGTATTATAAAGGTAGCTGCAGATTACTAGGGTGGACTGTGTACTTCATAACAAGTTTCTTCCACTTGTCGATAACACAACATGGTTAATTAACTATCACTAATTATACTAGTGATTACCAGGTATTTATAGTCTCAATATGGTTTAGAATAAATAGCTCCAGTATAAACATGGTCACCATGAGGTCATGCACAACCATAACATATATTTGTTTCATTAGGGTTTAACGTCAAACTCAAGGATATTTTACTTACATGATGACAGACTGTCCAGTGTATAATGTTCCTTGCCTAATAACAGTTAAGAACTGGGAAAAACTGAGTGTAAACATTGTAAAAACACCCCTATGATTGCCGTAGCTACATTAAGACACAATTACAGAAGGATTTGATCCCTTAAACGGTATATCAAGGTGGAATTAGTAAGCGCACACACTAACTTATTAGACACACAATTTTCATAATACACTAAGTCATGGTATTCCTTAAAAGCAATTTATAGGTGATTTTGATTAATTACACCCTTTTAAGGACTATCCTAAATTTGTGAGAGTTTTAAAACTTTTATGTGAAGCGTTTTCATAATGTTGTATAGTTAATTTTCCTCCAGTGTAAGTAAGACTCGACGTTCAGCGGATAATTGGTGTCTGAGTATTTAACTCATTGTCATATGAAAGCAGTGTTCTTCAGCAACACACTGTAAATCAAAATGGACATAGTCTATTGTTATTTAAATAGGCTGAAGTAATAAAACAGATTCATCAAAATAAGTACATGTAAGTACTTGATTGCTTGGTATTTAATGGCTTGATTGAACAACATTTAGATTTGTTTGTTTGTTTGATTGTGTTTAACGTCGTACTTAAGGGTATTTCACTTATATGATGACGGACACAAATACAAAACGTCACAAACAAATCTGCTTCCCGTTACCCTTTACATGTAGCTCTGCAAACACCAGGGCAACAGAAAGCAACCTCTTTTCTCGCCTCTTATGATCGACCGAGCAAGCCGAGAGAGTATTCTTCAGGGAACACGGCCAACCCGCGAACGACATTTAGAAGCTGTGATGATAACATAATAAGCAAGACTTACATGGATTATCAACTTCTGGGTTTATTGGTACCAGACGCTTCAGTGCTAGCTGTAATTCGATTGTAATTTTTTTCTTGTTAAATAAATTGGTATTTTTATTATTATTAAACCCACAAAAGTCTTCCTTATTATGATATAAAAAGTTTTCTATTATGTTAAAAAGTTTCACCAGAGCTTAGTAAAAAAAATATGAGTATGTTTGAAACAAACTGCCAGATGTCATCTGCACAATTAAATTATTGTATTTTTTGTTTTACACCTTTGTTTGTTTGTCACTGTCTTTTGTTTAAAGATGTATTTTAAGTAACCTGTGTGGGTTTTTTTCAAATTACTCCAATAAAAAATATATAGATTTTATGTCATCGAAATAGAATAAAGCACCTTTTTTTAAAAAGCCACAATCCAAAAATTGAGATCGGTTATTATCGTCAGGCCTATTGTACAACTTCCTGCTTCCACGTTGTGCTGTGTAAACATGAGCCTTACAGATTTAATAGAGGTCACCGTAACTAGGAGGGAATAGAACCAAGTGATTTCGGTTTAGAACATTCTAATGCAGTGCACCACTGATAATAATTGGACTCTCACTTAAATTGTGTAAACATAAGCTTTGCTGATTTATACAGGTTAGGAAATACACGTGTTGACACAGGGATTACGGGGAGGGGCAGGAACCACATATTCTGTTCAGAATGATCAATGCAATACAGCTCTGCAAAATTCTCTTAGCTTGAACATTTAATGTTTTCACACTATATCTGATAGTTTTCACACTTGGCCTATTAAGAACTGGTCGTAGGAATGGTGAAGGATGCGGGGGTGTAGGAAGCGCGGGTGTG
>JAVFBW010048593.1:0-17843 GCA_034783835.1 Mopalia ciliata
CTGAACCAGACTATCGTATCTAAACGGTCAAATGTCTAAATTAAGTCTGATTTAGCGTTTAAAAAAATATATTAATACGCATAGTGAGTCGGGAGAGGGTTATTATCGCTTGTCGAGTTTACTAGCCTAGTTCTCATTTTAAAGCCAACCCAGTGATCGTGTTAAAGACATCCTCTTCGAGAGCCTCAGCACATCCTAGATGTCAGCACATCCTAGATGTATAGGCCATCGCCTCTAACTGGCTTGAGTTATTTTCCATATAAAGCAGACATTCAGTGTTGGAAAATCCCTTGTTGCTAAAGAGCCTCGTGTTTGGCGGGCGATTGGAGGGAGCTTGCCCTGGTGCTCTCAGAGCTAAAGGGGATCAGGAAGCCGATCTGTTTGTGGCGTCTGTATTGCGTTCTGTATTTGTCCCGTCCTGTCTTTGTTAGTTGCCAGTGGTGTCGAGGGTAGTTTCCTTCACCCAGGAAAGGCTGGCACGTCGTCATATAAGTGAAATGCCATTGAGTACGACGTTAAACCCCAATCAAACAAACAAAAAATTGGTTTACCCATGAGACCACATGTCTTAGTTTTGATTACATAACATGCATATAGGACAAGATTTTTGCTTGGTTGTCTCGCCGGCAACAACACATTTTAAAAGCTATCGGCGCAATTTATAAGGAAACAAACGAAATTACCTCAAATACACAAATTATGTATTGTATAGTATCTAACAATACAAAGGAAATATGAAACTAAAGAGTTTTCTTCTCCAGTAATGACATAAATGGATTACAATATCAAAGGTACATCATCATCAACATTGGACTCTATTTCAAAATATACACATTTTGTGAGTGTATTTAAAAAGTTAGCTTAAATGTCAAATGTGTCTTAAATCCATGTTATTTATCAAGTAAGGTATTAGTTCAAGTGAGTTGTTGGTATTATTTATTCGGAATTGAATAGAGTATAGTTTTACTCTGGTGTTAAAAGATAGGCCAAATCATGCAGATTTTATTCGAGACACACACACACTGATTCGGTTCTGTGTATAGGGCGAATTTGACCTCGATTTGGAGTTATGACAGTTAGTCTATGAGCCCACGAAGAGAGAATTTAGAACTAATAAATTCAACTGTTTATCGAAACAATCAGTGGCATTTTAAAGCAAAGGGCCTCACTCAGCGTTACGTCATTTATGCACCTGGTCTGATATAATCAGTTGATTTTATAGAAACCTGACCTTTATTCTCATCAAATAGCAGCATTATACGATCAGTAACCTAAACAAACTCCCAATCGCACATCCGCCAGTGGTTTGACACATAGGCAATATAGCCCCATATCAAAGCCTCTAGGCTCTAGTTTAAGCTTTAATGACATGCACGTTTTAGTGCGGGATTTTCTATCTCACGACAAAATCGCCAGCACGTGTGCAAGGCTTTGCCAGTGTCTAAACGGTAACCTGGCTTGCCACAAAATTAAAAACTTCCACTTAGTGTACGATACAAAAGCTTAAACAAATACTTAACTGCACAAAAGCTTAAACAAATACTTAACTGCGTATATTTCTTTCAGATTGTATGCATGTACAGCAAGTCATTGATGGCAGAGAAAAAAATGTGACATACAATCTCAATTTGTGTGTTTTGTGCAGTAGTGATCCACATGTATCAACTGTACCCTTGGCTAATTCCACAAGTCTTCGGAAATGGCACAATGTTTAATGAAAAAAAAGATCAAAGTTATGAATGCTCCGAAAAACATTTTCGTGCAGAGATCCAAGTGGGAGCGGTCTCTCTTTGATACACGTTGACATTGTGTCCTGCAAATTCGGGTATGGGGAATCAAGGCTCGCAAGTCTGCACCACGCGGAATGAAGAGATCGATACCTTAGTCCACGACGCTTTGAAAAAAGGGAATACAGAATGTCTGAAACTTTTCTTGCAGTCCGGCTTCTCAGCCAATGCCATTCTTACCGGTGACAGTCGTGGGGTACATTTAGCTTCCAAGTACGACCAGTCTGAGTGCATGGCAGTTTTATTAAAGAGAGGCGCAGATCCGAACATACCGGACGGATCGGGGGAAACGCCGCTACACATCGCAGCGGAGTCGGGATCGAAGGATTGCGTCCACATCCTTATCAAAGCCAAGGCTCACATTGAGTGTCGCGATAACTGGAGACGGACTCCTTTACTCAAAGCCGTGGTAAATCACCATTATGATCTGGCGTCTCTGCTCGTGAGCGCGGGAGCCAGTGTGAACGCGGCCGACGACGACAAGAAAGTTCCCCTTCATGTAGCTGCTAGTTACGGGAACTCGAAAGAGGTTCGGGCTCTTCTGGCGTCGGGTGCTGATGTGGATTTCCAGGATCTCAACGGCAGGACAGCCTTGTACTTCGCTGTTCTCTCTCATCACGAACGCATTGTGGAGGTTCTTATTAACAGCGGCTGCAATTTGAATTTGAGGCGCCGCGAAGGAACAAATGCTATATATTTGGCGACAAAAAAGCAGGATCTACAGTGCCTGAAGCTTTTGCTCCAGGCGGGGGCAGATACTGTTCATATAGACCCAAGGAATTACCAGAATAAAGACGAGCTTATACGTATCGCTATCAGACAGCTAGGGTCTCAGGGTAAGACACCGCCAGATGCCTTCGAAATTTTGCTATTGGCTCTTTCTGCTCATGGTCTGAAACCCGGACAACAGCTCATGTCGTCGGCTTTAGGGCAGTACAAAAAACACGCCAATGAGAACATGAGACTGGTGATTCATCGGTTGATAATGGCAGGAGGCGTGGTAAAGGTGCCGGAATCCGGCAACAACTCTCCAACTATCGGTTACCAAGAACTACAAGAGGCTGTCTTAAAATGGCAGACTGAACAAGGAATCGGAAACGTCAAAACTCCTTCAACCTTGAAAGACTTCTGCCGTAGAGTTATACGCATTTCAATGATGCACTCGTACAAGGGATGCAATGTCATTCACGCATGCCAACATTTACAAATACCAACAGCTTTAAAAGAAATTATTTTACTACGTCGGCTTTGATTTTTATCTACAGATATAGAAGCATGAATTTATGCTATAAGTTGATCAGCAGTTTCAATGTTACCTATTTTATGTTAAATAATTGTGGCGTTTATTAGGCAATAAATCGTTGGAACCATTACCAATACAGTTTACTGGTATCTTCCTCAAAGTGGTGCTTTATACCCATTGGCCAATTGATCTTGGGATATTGTCGGCATGATTGTTCGTTTGTATGTCTGTTTTCCGTTAACACTAGGGAACAAAACAACTCTGAATCCCCAAATTTGAAAATCTGATGTAATGTAACGAGATAGACCCTATTGAAATGTGACGTATTAAAGCTATAATAAGGCGGTTGTTTGCCCCTCAGTGGAAGTATCTGAATTACATTATTAACCCTATTAAAATTTGACTCCGTAATACTACAATAAGGAGGGTGTCTGAATAACATTATCATGGTAGAATTAACAATTTTGAACTGAATTTTTTCTTTATCTGCCTTAAGAACCATATATATGCTTAGGATAAACAGAAAACAGGGAGTTTCCTCCCTTGTTCTTATTTTTATTTTCATGTAATTATAGCTTACCTACTTGAATGTAAATGATCAAATGAAATCAATTTATTTGACTAATAGAATGACTGCAATACCCCAGAGTATTCACGGTGTAGGTTATCTCCCTTTCCTAGAAGTCATATTTGTGAAAGAATGATTGAGTAGGATATGGAATAAACGAGCCCACTCTGTTTTGGAAGACTGAAAATTGATATTTTGTGCCATGGACACATGATCACATTGCAGTTTCCAGAGTTTTCCACATTCCCATTTTATCCATTTAATGTATAGCTTTAAACTAATTTGTGTTGAAAAGCTCCCTGAGCTTCCTCGGTCGATCGTAAGAGGAGAGAAAAAAGGTTGCTTTCTGTTCCCTGGTGTTCGCAGAGCTAAAGGGTAACCGGAAGCAAATTTGTTGTTGATGTCCTGTATTTGTGTCCGTCGTCGTCATATAAGTGAAATACCCTTGAGTACGACGTTAAACACCAATCAAACAAACAAACAATAAATAGTACTGTCATTAACCTTATTCTGTTCAAAGGAACATTGTTTGAATTGTCTTATTGGATTCAATGAGAGAAAAATTAGGGCGAACCAGTGGCTATTGACAAATGACGTACAAGTCTATCCTCAATTAAATCAAACTGCCGAGACGGCCACCAGAGGATTATATTAAATAGGTTTTGTTTTGTTACACGTATATTCATCTTTCACGTGACCCTATCCCCAGGGCACTGAGATAGTTTATGTTCAGTTTTTTTATATAGTGTACAATATGCGAAGGTTGTAAATCTCAACTCTGCAGATGAATCTTGACCTGGTTTTCTGACAGGGCTGCCAGCTACACGTTCTCCCTGTCTTATAATCTGACATAAGCCCATGTCACTGGAAACGTTGAAATAAAAGAAACTAGGATGGATTAAAGTAATAAACCCTGGACAGTGATGAAACGCATTTTGTGCGGCGTATAACAATAACATTCATACTCAAAACGGTTAGCCCATCTTTCACTGGATAGTCACAAGGAGCTCGCTCTTTTTGGCCATTGCAGACAAACAAGGCCCCATTTAGAAGCGGTTACAGATACGTGTTAATTGATATAACCCGCTTCTGCGGGGCACATGCATGCATATCAAAAGTGACCTAAACGTCAGTAACTGGTCATTCCTATAATGGTATTATTTATTCTAGAGGTGATAAACACTGCCATGGAGCCACTCAGACCTACAGACGACTGGGCGGATGATGACGAGACCAGAACACAGGAGTCTAAAATTGAGACAAAGAAGACGTGTTTTGCGAAATTTCTCAGATCCAATTCGTTGGTTTTGGTAATGATGGTAGGAGTGTTGATTGGAATTATCTTGGGAATAAGCCTTAACTCGATGGAACCTCGTCTGTCAAAAATACAGCTGGTATACTTGAGGTTTCCAGGAGATTTGTTTATTCAAATGATGACGATGTTACTTATTCCAATAGTTGTCTCCAGTTTGCTGTGTTCTATCGCCGAGATAGACATACGCTCGTCTGGCAGGATCGGCCTCATGGCGTTGGGGTACTATTTGTTTACACTTGTGTTAGCGTCACTACTTGGGCTAGTGCTTGCAGTTACTGTGCGTCCAGGCGACAGAACCAGCGACCATGCAGCTAGAATACTTGGTGATTCTACACAGTCAATATCACCAGGTCTGGCACTCATGGATTTGATCAGGTATGATTTTTTTTTTTGTATATAATCGTGCCAGAGCGAAGAGAACATTTTTGTTTTTAAACATGTGAAATCAGTATATGCCTACTTCTTGAAATAGTTCTTTGTTCATTTTGATAAACCCAATGTTAACAGTATTTATTTATTTTAGACAACTTTAATCTCAGGTCATCTGTTCAAGATAACAAAGTGCTATCCTGAATTAACGTGTCCGCGGCCTGGTTTAATGTCTACTGTTCCTCCTTCTATATACCGCGGGCAGGCTCCAGTTCCATATTTGGCGCCAGGTATACGAAGGAGTCTGATTTTTAAATGGTTTCCCGTTCGATTTTCCATTTATATAAACCAAAAGGAAAAGAGACATTCGTCATGTATATATAAATGAAATACTCAAGAGTGTGGCGTTAAAGCCCAATCAAACGGGTAAATCATAGCGACTTGAGTCACATAGATGATTATAGATAGTATTATGGTAGCGAATAGACGATCTAACGAGAGTTAGAATTAAGAAGTTTCACCTACTATAAAACTAGGAAAAGGAGGATTAAATAAGAAATAACAAGAAAGCAATGGCAGACAAATTTAGTTTGCTTTCGTAAAACTGTGTAAGCCAAACACATGCTTGACCGCTATATAATCAACTGAAATGTAGACAAATAAGAGTAAATAGGGTTTGGATACTTGTTTTATTACATCAATGGGCGCCACCAAGTTTGACCAAAAATATACACCTCAGCCGCCACTAATATAACGTCATTAAGTAACACACCAGACATGAAACTACAAACACCAGAAGTCCGCCAGGAAAACATAATCCTTCCTTTAAATTTATTTGGAGTCTCATTGGAGGAGGACTAGTACTATTTCGTAAAAAGTCTTCAAAGCCGATTAAATGAACCCAGAGTTGATATGGAGAGGATTACGTCTTGGTCAAAAAGACCAAGGGAGATAAATAAAAAACTTTAGTCTCACACACATACATAACATGGTTGCCACCAGGTGTCTATGTACGGAACCATACTGTATGATATCTCTTGGGTGATTTGTAAATTGTCTTGGCACTTTGAAACTATTTGGAGCATGGTATTAATTACATTCTATTTTCTTCCGTCATAAAATTTCCTTTCCTTGTTTTAATGATGTTTGAATGTTTTTGTTGGTTTTTAATTGTATAGAAACATGGTGCCAGACAATCTGATAGAGGTTTGCTTTTCTTCGGTAAGTTTGTATCCAATCATTTAAAGCGCTATCGTAAATTGAGCCATTGGTCCGTTGGAAGAAACACGAATTCAGACTTCAACTTCGAAAACTTCCGTTGAGCAGTAATTAGACTATCTCGTAGGACTAAAGGGAGGTCGGTTTAGTTGGTTTAATTGCTCTAGTAAGTGTTGCACTGGAACTCGTGGGTCTTATTTATTTATAGGGACTATTCTGGTTTTCAGAATGCTTGTGCATAAACAGCATTGAGAAGATACTAATGTTTTACGAACGACACTTATTTACACAGCTGGCCCTCTAAGTTTATAGCTGCATCCGAAATTCAGTACTTGTTTTTTTGACGATACCATTTTTAGAAGCACTTAAAACTTCGAAGCAACACTTTTATGGACTACAACTTCTGTTTTTCAAGGTGTGACGTTTCAAACTGCTTTAACACGCGTACTGGTCACGCGAATTGATACAAGTATAAATAAATTTTATTTTAAGGAAGCCACCAATCGTGGATACGATATACATGCATTTGAGATATGTATCAGCATGGTTTATATTGATAGTATACAGGGAGATTATAGTTGTTCTTGAAATAAATTATTCAGATGCTGAAGCGATTTGGAACCCTTTTGATTCCACACTTAGATCTACAATGTGTATGGTTTTACTTAACGTCCGGTACCGATTCTTTGTTTGTTTGATTGGGGTTTAACGTCGCCCTCACGGATATTTTACTTATCTGACGACGGATTGTCCACTTCCTTGCTCAATCACGGTCAAACACTAGGAGAAAACCGTCGGGTACCGAAACGTGGTACTCTTAATAATCATAACTTGTAATCCATAATAGTCTTTACTTGTGTATGACACTCACCATAGCCCTGTCACTTAGCTCATTGTCTGCAAACATCGTCCCCAGTCGAATCACATTCCTGGTCTTTTCAAAATGTGCAACTTGACATCACGTAGCGCCAGTCCATTACGAAGACGTACGTCATCAGTCGGACAGACCTTTACACACATTTGCGCTTCCTTTTTGGGACCAGTAATGTTTTCGCTCATTGAAAATGATTACTCATGAAAATGATTTCTATTTATACTTATATTTTAGAGAATAAAAATAAATAGTTATATGGAGATTATTTGCCAACTCAATAGTATAGTTTTAAGCTTTCATTCGGTACAAAGCTAGGAGACAGAACTGTCTCTCATACAAGACCAGCTTCTCATTCGTTTTCTACAGAGGAAGTCGACAATTGTCACAGAAACTGTTCCAGTTATGGATGGTGTACTATCTGGTCCAGTTAGTAGCTTACGTAATCTGACAGGTGAGTGGTTCTATGAACCCATCTAATTTATCCACCGAATTAAATAAAACATTATAACTGTTCAGCAGCTTTGCTGTAAAGTTCATGCACTAACATTTAGATATTTTGCTTCTTTAATAGGGGCATATGGTTTCTTGTACGTCAAGGTACCGTTACACCGCTGTTTGGGTACTACAAACTAATTAGATAGGTATATACATTTGTTCGAATATCGCTGGTATGTAAAAAAACGAACTCTTTGATGTTATTCCCGACAAACACCTAAATATTATTTTCACATTTTATTTTCAGACCTCGTAGTGAAAAACATGACAAATAACACAGGTAGGAGAATGAAATTAAGTTGTAAAATTTGTGAACATCCCGTTCATAAAAGTTTGACCCAATATAAAAAATCGATGAATTGTTGTGTCCAATAAATGAGCATGATACCAACTAAAAACTCACTATATCCACGTGATAAGAACTGTAATTCAATAATGTGTATACGCTAAGCAGCATATAGAAGTTGTCCATATGGAACAAGCATATAACTTAGCGCCAATAAAGATCAAATCTCATATTGCCTTAAACCAAAATATCATCAATTTAGTGTTTATATTCGACTTGGCTCCAGAACACAATTGATATGTCGCTTTGAAAATCAATATTTTTCTTCCTCCTTATAACAGAAACGCCGAGATCAGAATCTGCTTTGATTGTTGAGAAAACTAGCAGCATCAATATGATTGGCCTCGTTGTCACCTCCATCGTGTTTGGATGCGTCACTTCCGCTGCAGGAGAGGAAGCTAAGCCTTTTCTAGATTTCTTCAAAGCCTTGCGCACTGTCACCTTTCGTGTGGTCGGAATTTTCATATGGTAAAGCATTATACAGCTTAATAGCTTTGACACAGAATTTAGAATGAATTAAGTTATATGATGAACTCTTGATTGCGTTCATATTTGTTGGATGGTTGAACTAGATGAATCTGCTTGATTGTGTGCAGGAATTGGTCAAATGATCATACCTAATACCGATAGCAAATCTGTGGACTTTGTATGAATACATATATGTCATTCCATATCGAATATGATACGAAACATGTAACAGGTCATTTGAACAATTACAATAAGAACAGCTTTACGGTATTATCTACATATTACAGAATGTTTTGTCAGATATTAACTAAAACTAAAACATGACCTCACAAGGTTCACTGGTGAGTTTTTGTTTTACATGTGTTAAATGCTAATAGCTGTACCAATTTTGATGCGACAAACAAATTTAAAACATACCCAATAAGTATTGTGTTATTATTTGTAGGTTTTCTCCGGTAGGTATCGCATTTCTGGTAGCCGCTAAGTTAGCCGAGATTGATAATCCAGCCAAGACGTTCCAGGATCTGGGGATATTCGCTGTAACAGTGTTCACTGGACTTGCGATCCACGGATTTATCGTGCTCTCTCTCATTTATTTCCTTGCCACTAAAAAGAATCCGTTCAGATTTGTTTATGGTATGCTCCCAGCCATGATCTTAGCTTTTGGATCGAACTCGAGGTGCGATTTTTTTTCTCGCAAAATTAAACTAGCTGAAGCCACTTAATCAGACGCCACTTTCTTAACAGTTGGCTCACTGTGTTCACCATGTATCATAGGTTTTAAGAATCAAAATTGTCATGTCAACAGCTAATAAATCTAGCTACAGGTGCGATTCATGTTTCTTGTGAATGAATTACCAATTATATTCACCCTCCATTCCAAACCTACATTAAAAGCATTGGCAGATCTACATAGAGATGGTGGCTTGAGAATTTGTTTCCTTGTAGGACAAAGCATTTGGCGGGGAGGGAGGGGTTGGGGATAGGAGTCTTGATCTTCCGTAGAGGGTTTTTATATAGAACACCGACCGCTTGCTGAGCTAGGCAATCAATTGATTGGTCAATATCCCCCCTCTCTTAACAACCTTTCCTGCACTTCGTAACGCCAAGGTTGACGTTTTTCATGTGCAAATACAATGAAGAATTTGTTAGAATGTGGAAACTGGGTTAGTATTTTAAGTGTATCTGAGCCATAGTTGCTACAGGGAGTAGGCCAAATTCAACATGGCTTAAAAGAGACAAAACTTTTGAACACACGCATGTCACATGATTTATAACCTAAATTAAGTTTAATTATATCAAAATGTTCAAGTTTTTGTACTATTTCGCTTTGAAAAACTATTCGCCTGTTTGGCCTGTTGAGCATCCCTTTCTCCCAACTTGAGCCGATCATATTGTTGCTAAACATTCTCTGTTCGTCATTATTGAAAATAAACCAGTCCTTCTGTTAACAGCAGCGCTACACTACCTCTAACGATTAAATGTCTAGAAGAACGGAATCGTGTGGATCCGCGTGTGACAAAACTTATCGCCTCTGTGGGCTCCACTATCAACATGGACGGAGTTAGCTTTTACTTTACGCTGATGACAATATTTATAGCTCAACTGAACAACATCCCCCTCAATATGGGACAGTATGTTACTATCAGGTGAGATAAATAACAGAAAGTTCATCCCATATATGTTCTTTCGTTTTGTAAAATGTCTTAGCAATAAAGATTATGGATAGACTGTAGGTCAAATGACAGTGTGAAAGGCTATCTAAACTGAAACGGATTTTGGACCTGTCCATGACATTGTAAAAGATTTCTAACCAGAGAATTTTCCACAGTTTAGCTAAAGTGGACGTGTTGCTATAGGTATGAGCTGTCAATCCTTCGTTTGCTGCTCCATGTTTTGATTTCAACAAAACAAAAACGGAAAAATCTTTCTCTTCAAGAAAATAAGTTTATTTAGCTTAACAAAACTGTTGCAAGACTTCATATTGTCTGAAATAGGCACACGTGTCATGTACTAAGTAAAATATATTGGGGAGATTTCCAGGTGTTCATCATGAATATTATAATTTACAAAACCGTTGGATATTGATCATGTTCATAATCCTACTTCGATTTACCGTTAACATGATTGAGTCCGTCTGTCGACCCCAGGTATATAAGTGAGTCACACGATGTCGCTCCGGCAATCGTGGGGGTGGCTTATACGATGTTTCCTATCAGTTTTCCACCGTAATTAGGCAAGGAACAGTGTGAAGTGGACAATCCATCGTGATCATATAAGTGAAATACCATTGAGATTGACGTTAAACCCCAATCAAACAAACAAAAAATCAAACTAGCGAAACCATTATCATACTGAACAACAAATATATATTTACATCACTAGTACATTAACTTCTCTAATTGTTGTAGCATTTTGGCAACATCCATTGCCATTGGTGCAGCAGGTATTCCAGAATCAGCAGTAGTCTTTATGGTCATGATACTGACGTCGATGGGATTGCCTACGGATGACATCAGCACCCTACTAGCTGTTGATTGGTTCCTGTAAGTACTCAATAAAGCGAATGTAAACCCGGCGCCCAAGTCTGATAAACCTTTATTAACTACCCAAGTTCGGTATGCACTTCATAATTAACTCGTATCTACCTTTTTCATATTTGAACTCATGTGTGAACTTCAGAGCTCCGGGGATGACTTCGTCATTTTTTAATCGGCTCTTCTTAAGCGAATCAGAAGACGATACGGAAATATACGCGCGAGACCTCAAACGTCATGTAATTTACCGGATTTACTCCTTTTTATCAACATATTCTAGATTCTACGTGTTTATGCAGTTTAAAAATTTGTTAACAAAATAAAATAAGAGTTGACAAAACATATTTACATTAAATAATTATTTCCTACTTAGCTTGCAGGGGACCAGAGAAACCCAATCCAATGTATACATCGAATATAGAAACTAGAAAGTACAAATGTCTCTAACTTGTGTGATGTCACTGCTGTTTGGGAAGGCTCACACTTGTAACGGCGTAGTCGGTATTGCTTAGTTGCCTTTCTGTCATATGAATTTTTTTTAAAGAAATGTCAACTTTTATATATTTTCTAAACTATGACTTATCCTACAACATTTAGAGTAAAGTTAAAGCAACACTTTAAACAGCCATGCGATTAAAAAAATGGTATGTGTTTTACTTTTCACTGAATGTTGGTAACAATTTTATTTTCAGAGACCGAGGTAGAACTGTAATAAACATTCTCGGTGACGGATATGGAGCTGGAATAATTGAGCATCTATGCCGACGTGAACTGAAGAAAATGTCAATGGAAGTTAATGCTCCGACCGAACAAACTGAAGAGGTTGACCATGAGTTTAAAGCTACCTCCCTATAGGGCCATTATATCATATAGTATGATGAAGTGTTAAGCCGTCCTGCATAAAAGCTGAGAGAAAAAACTATATCAAAATTGTTTTTTGTTAATATGACAATTATTTAACAGGGTAAATATTTCAGCACAATGGATTTGTTTGGGACATTTGACCCTGTCCATGCTGACATAGAGAATCAAATGTTTCCCTGGGTCGTAGAGTTTTTGACGATAGGGCATTGGGTGGCCATGTCAGTTGAGTTTAATGCTGTCCAGGGCTTACGATTAGTTGTAGGCTACAGCTGACATTTTAATATTTTTTTAAATTTTATTTCACTATAGATGTAAAAAACAAAGCACAAAAAATCAACATAGTACTAAACATTTCGTATGGAATTACGAATATGGCGGGAATAAAGCTCCCTGGAGCTTATTCTATCCCATATATAAATACGTTTATTATAGTAACGATAATGACGGTCGGAATGGTAAAGTGTAAATAATTCAAACAAATTATTTTATTTTTAAAAATGGTACTTATTGCCTTAAAGAGTCGATGTGCTGCAAATAGATGTCAATCCAGATTTTGGATGAAGAACTATTTAATTTGAGATTTAAATAGAAATTTGGAGTAATTCATAGGTAGTGTTATTGGTAGTTTGTTCCATTCTTGAGCACACGCACAGTTTCATAAATGATATGAAAGGTAGCTATGGTCTATTAAAGTTCATGAATTGATGTCTAGTGTTGTGTTGATGGATATGGCGCTGTTTTAAAAGGTAATTTTGAAAACTCTGACGGATTTGTTCAGGATAATGAAAGAATTTTCGGACAGTTATCAAAGTAGAATAAGTATTTATTAAAGTTAAAGTTGAAGGGGCTTTAGGTGAGAATTATATGTGTAAGTCCAGATGATGTTACCATAACAGAGATAGGGAAATATAATGGAATAATAAAAAATAAAAAGAGTTTTCTTATTGACAGAGTTTTTCATATGATTTAACACATAACTTTTTTATAACTAATACCCGTATGTCATTTCCAAGATAATCTATCATTAAAAATGATTCCCAAGAACTTAATGTTATTTACTTGGTCAAGTAACTGATCAGAGATGGATATTTTAAGGATAAAATTTTAATTGTTTTCTAATATTTGGAGAAATGTACATATATTTTGTTTTAGCTATAGTTTAAAGACAGTCGTTTAGCAGGAGACCAGGACAATAATTTATCTAGTTCATTAGATATTGTGTGCACTGTGTCATGTGGATAATTTGAAGAGTATACACAGCTTGTGTCAACCGCAAAAAGAAGCAGTTTTAAAATGCTGGTTGATTTAAAAAGGTCCTTTATATAAAAGAGGAAAAGTAAAGGACCGAGAATTGATCCTTGTGGTACACCACAAGTAATATTTAAGTAATATATAAAGAAAGGCTGTCGAAACCGTAAGTTTTTTAAGTAAGATATGATGATTTACAGTATCAAAAGCTTTAGATAGGTCTAGAAATACTACTGGGCTAAATAATTTATCTTCTTTGGCTCTGATGAGTTGATCATACAATGAACAGGCTGCAAATGAAGTTGAATGGTTTGCTCTAAAGCCAAATTGTTTTTTGGTCTATAAAATGATTAGAATCATAATAAGTGGCATTGGAGTTAAATGCTAAGTTATCCAGGATCTTAAAACTGATATTAAGCCTGGTGCAATAGATGATTTCAGATCAGTTATTATATTTTCAATATCAATTGATGTCACGGGGTTGAAATGGAATCCATGGTAAAACAGGCTTTCGAGATATTGGGAAAATTGGACCCGCCCTGTCCATTCATGTTAATGGAGGAAGGCAACTGCTTTTGTTTATTTCTGCACATTAAATTGGTTTAAGACCCACCAAGTATTTTTTATGTCATTATTATACTTTTTAAACTTGTTGTGAAAGTAAGACTTTGTTGCTAAATGAAGTGTTTTATTTAGGCGATTCCTATAAGAACGATAAACTGTTAGGGCAGAATGGTCTTTACCCTTCGGCTGTTCTCTATTATGTCTATTTCTTTCAAATATGGAATTAAGAAGAGTGGATGTAGCCCATGGACAGATGATCTTATGTTTTTATGGGAGACGGATGTGTGAGGAAAATTATCATTATAAATAGAAAGGAATTTTTCACAAAAACCTGGAAAGCTTTTGTGACATTCTCGGTCTCTTCCACAACAAAGCTTCAATCCGTATTTTGAATTTCGGCGACAAAGTCCTCTTTTTCTTCCTCCATATATTTTCGATATATCAAAGGCTGACTGTAACCAATGTTGATTGAATCAGTTTCGACAACGTGAAAAATAGGAAACTGGTAAGATATTTCAGTTAAAAGAATACCAGAGAGTGTAAACGTAGAGTAGAAATTTGAGAATATGTTTTCAATAAGTGTTGCCGAGCAGGACTGGAGTGTTTCGGAAGTGTTTCGGAAGACTGCGAGCGTTGCAATGTACAAATGAGAGTTGGGATGCTATATTGGTATCTATTATACGCGGTTCAGCTAAGAAAGAAGGGGAGTAATATTACAGATTAACGAGATGTTAAATTATTCCAGTGGGATGACTCATATTCATTATCATCAATCACTGTAGAGTTTTTTTTCTAAATCGTTAAGTGGAATTGGATTAAATTCCATGTTTTCAAGCGAATCTAAGTCATAATGAAATGTGTGAGAGGACAGAGGTGGAACGGGATTAGGAACAGAGTTTTGGAAAGTAAGGTCAGTTCTGTGCTGCACTCAGAAATGGAACCGAATTATTAGAATCAGCCATTGTATAGAGAATCATTAAGGACGGAATCATTGACCAACATAAGTATAGTATAACATATCAGAGTATTTAAAGCACAGCAAAACATAGAAGACATAATAGCACAAAAAACAGCATAAACATATATAGTACAGTATATTACAGGCATATACATATACAGTTTGCTTCCTATCAGAATGGTTAACATATATATTATCATGACATATGTTAATACAACGACAGAGTAAGTTCATAGTGAAGAGAAACTTGAAAATAAAGCTACTTTACACACAAAAACAAGATAGAAAGAGTTGTATGTATGGTAACCGCTGCTTATATTCGCGGAGCTTCAATGCGTAGATTACAAGTGTAAATTACTCATTTGCCTTGTTTTATAAATTTGATAATTCGCTTCTTCTAGATGAAAACGATCTGACTGTAAATTATTAGGCCTACTAATTAATTTGACAAAAAACTGAACTTAAAGTCAGAAAATTATGATTAAAATAAATTGTATATTATATTAATACAACCAATATAGACACGAGCTATTATTAAACAGAACACATTTAGATAATCATTTTACCAAGTGGACTTCCTTTCTCTATTACTGAATAACAATAGGGTGTTGAGTGGCCATGTCAGTTGAGTTTAATGCTGCCCAGAGTTTACGATTAGTTGTAGGGTACATGTCACACACGAGTAGCTTAACCGGGTGGAACCCGACCGGCCAATCGTCATCTTGATTTCTTTGAAGGTCACTTTCTGCCATTTCGAACTTTACTTTCAACTTGTTTTTACCAGGTATAATCAAATCGTAGAAATTTCTCTTCGTGAATTTGTCGGCCCAGGTCAAGGTCACAAAGTTCAAATCGAGCATTCTTTGACGATTTCTTCGCAGTTGTCGAAGTACTATTGAAAATCTGAAACTATGCAATTCTGAAATCCCATCTTCGTCGCCATTTGTCACACACGAGTAGCTTAACCGAGTGGAAATGAACTTGAAAAAAAGACTTCTTGACGTTTTTACTCCTGTATTTAAATCTCTTACTCCACAAAGATAAACATGTGTCTGACGGACATCTTATATTCTCATGGACGCTCCCTCTATAACCTTACATTCAAGGGGCATAACTCTAACAGGCTTAGTAACCTTAGTGTATAGACCTGGGGGTATATATCACACTACATATGACATTATTACCAAATGGACTTCCTTTCTTTATACTGAATCACAATAGGGTGACGAGTGGCCTTGGCAGTTGAGTTTAATGCTGTCCAGAGCTTACGATTAGTTGTAGGCTACAGCTGACATGATTCTATATTACTGAATGA
This sequence comes from Mopalia ciliata, assembly GCA_034783835.1. Lineage (NCBI taxonomy): Eukaryota > Metazoa > Mollusca > Polyplacophora > Chitonida > Mopaliidae > Mopalia > Mopalia ciliata. The sequence continues at coordinate 16,170 of JAVFBW010048593.1, forward strand.
CGATAGGTGTTTAGACTGGCTATTGATAGGAATATAATGACAGTCAAGATAACTAGTGTGATAGTTTAGTCACTATGCGATAGTTTAGTTAATTTTCAGAAGAAAAAAGTATCAGTTGCACATTCAGTGGTTTACGATTTTTAAATCATCGCTATTTACTAATAAAAGGAGTATTAGAGCTTTTAATTTAATAATTTTATTCAAGCAAATAGAAAATGTGTGTTAAATGTAAATACCCTTTTAACTTTTGCAGAAATAAAAGTATTTGTCAACTGACTTGTTCTTTTTTCTTTCATACAATATGTGAACTTTGAAAGTCGTTTTATTTGTAATTTGGTAGTATGTTTCTCTGTATGTTAGCCGATACGTAAAGATTTATAATACTTGGTTGGGTGGTTGTTTGGTGATATTGTTGCATGCATCCTTATAGATACTCGCGTATTCTCAATTCAAATGCATGAATATACAATAAAAATAAAATATAAAATAAAATTTTTAAAAAAGTGTACCAAAAAAACCCAAAAGAACAAAAACAATATATATAAAAAAAATAATATAAAAATGCCGTTGTGACAGAAAACATAATAAAAAAAACTCATCATTTGAACTTCAACTACACCTCTTTCAATTAAAACCTCGATACAGGCTGTACACGAAGAGGCGAAGTAGCTCCTGAGCCATTGTTATTTTTTATTTATATAAATTATAAATTCGTCAGCTCAAATATTTGAAAGGCAAATTATATATTTCTAAAAGAAATTACACTGGCACAGGGATGTAGATCAATTATAATCGAAAAATCGTCTTATGTTCTAGATAACTCCCAGAGACAAGTTTCTAAATAAACCTTAATCTCGAGTTGTGTTATGGGTAACCTACGGACATCTAGAGAGAAGGTAATCTCCATAAATATGGTGAACAAAATAGTGTTAAAAATGTAGCTAACAAAATATTAAGCATGGGTTATGAATAAATCAGCCTAAACATAAGTATTTCCAAGATACGGGGATTAATGAATGAATAAGTCCGCGAAAGAGAATGTGTTACAACCAGTCAGATACAGACGGAAGTTTCGCCTTTACCAGTGGGTCAATTAGATTTTTGTTTCTCTTGAATGCTATAATGTGTCTTTGTGAGGCATTTTAGGTACAAGATTTTGATATTCCTGTAACAGGAGACTAGCAAATTGGGTGCTTGGCTGGTATTATTGGAAAACAAATGGAATTATTTCCTTTTTAGAACCTTTACCTGGTTCCCTTTTGAAACCCAGTGGATACAAGGTTTAAAGAGTTTGAATCCAATACGAATCTCTCTCAAAGCGTTTCAGTGTGATTTCTTCTTCAGCGAGAAGAATTTGTGTTTTTTCAATCCGCATGATTTCAAAATGATCTTTAGCCGAATGATAAGGAAGAGCAAAATGTTCAGCTATTGAGGATATGAGGCTGGATCTAATGGAGCTTAAATGATTTTGGCTCTAAGCCGAAGGGAATTTTGGTTTCACCAACATATTGTTTCAGACACTTCTTACAAGTTATAAGGTATACCGCATTTTCTGAATCAAAATTCAAATTATCTACCAAATAGTAAACGTTTCTAGCTAAAACAAGTTATTTCTATTTTGTTGCCCAACAAAGGATTCCTTATCTGCTTTGTAATAAACTAGTTTGCATCTCG
>JAVFBW010048703.1:0-17843 GCA_034783835.1 Mopalia ciliata
AACTCTATATATTTGTTTAAGAAATGAAACCTTTGATTAAAAAATTCAAAATGTAATGAATGAAACCCTCGAACATGGTGAAACACTATATATTAATCCACCAATTTATCATTCAATAAAAATCAATTTGTAAAAACAATTTAAGGTGGCCAAGAAAATACAATATGAGTTTCAGATTGAATATGGGGGCCTTTACTTACCCCCCTATCAAAATAAAACATATTTCAAATGGAGGGTAACTCAATAAGGGTATTTTTCAAATCTACAAAATTATTTGACAGAATGTTACCTGCTTGAAATCAACAATTATTTCAGCACAGTTCAGTTGCATACTAATGTGGTAATTCTGAAATTCTTAATAAAAACATAAAAAAAACATTTAAAAAGTTTCAATTATCTTGGTATAGCTATGTATAGACATCAATATAAAGTCATCAGTGATTACCATTTTCAGTTAGAAAAAGCAGCTGTCATTTTGTAAATTGAAAACTAGTAGTCATTCAAAATAAATTTGTTTTTCCTTGAAGGACAATGTTGTGCAAATTTTCTTACTTTTTTAAAAGTGAGTAAATAAGTGTGTTTTTAATACTTTTTATATCATCTTACAATTTGTCCTTTAACTGTACTCATCAATGATTATGTAATAGCAAATTTTTGTATAATTCATTTTGGGAAAATGTTGTGAACACATTTTATTGGAATCCTATCAAGATAATGATAGTTAAATAATAAAAATAAATACATTATCCCAATAGCTTAACAAAGAAAAAAAAAAAGATTAACTCTTGTTATTGAAGGCTTTTCGATTATTATTACAAAGAATGGGATGAAAAGCTCTGATAAAACATATGACCTGTAAATCAAAGTAAAATATAAATGAGAAAAAAATGACAAGCATGCAGGCTTATAGTTAAATATGAGAACAGTGGATGAAAGGTTATGTTTGCCTGTAAATTACATAATAAACTTAGGTTTTTTTTAACCAGTTATATACCCTTAGCAGTGTTTAAAAATGACAAAAAGAGTAAAGTATATCATCTACAATCATCACATGTCTTTATCCCTATTATTTGTGATGTTCATTTTGTAAAATCCATGTACTTGTATTTGTATAAGCCTTAAAAATAATACATTTGACTTTTTGTACTATATCACATGTTCCTTTGTAACTTTTAATTGTAGGTACATTGACCAGCATGCAGCTGATCATTTGACAATGTAGTTTGTGCACCACAAGCGAACATATAAATACTTCCATCTTCATATCGCATGTCATGGGGACCTCTCCAGTGTTTAACATGTTGAGAAAGTTGAATATAGCACATTCTTGATAAAATATGACATTCTTAGGAAGTTCTTTATACATTAATTTGATCAGGACTATAAACTCATTTTACAGATGGAAATTGCGAGAGAAAAAAATGCATTCATTGCACATGGACGCAATTTGTTCTAAAAATGGTTGTACATTGAAAGAGTGAGTCAGAAGGGGGAGGGAGGTGCTGTGTACCCTATCACATTCCTGGACTCCCCACCCCTCAGTACTCGGTGTTTGTCAGCCCCTGGCTCCCCAACACACTTGAGCCAGGAGGCTTTAGCCAGTGCAAAGACGGACCTCTGTCCTCCGTGTGGGCTCTGCCTCTTTGGCATGCCTTTATCAGGGAAACAGTTATTTGGCAGGTTGGCCACAATCAGCCTGTCCCTAACAGCAGTACAACTCAAACAAGCCCTGGCATACCAGCATGAAAACTAGGGCCAGGGGGCAAGGTGAACACTCTCTCCCTGCCTACACAATCATTTCACTGACAGCTCCAAAAAATAACCAACTTTATTCTTGTTAATTCTTATAATGACTCTGACATTCTTGGTATTCATACAAAAACGAACACTGACCAGCATTTTATTTACAAAACTGTTCATGCAGCAATAACTAATTTACTTGCTAAAGTATATAATATAACACGTGCTCTGTTTAATAAAATACGGTCTAAGTCAGGTGGAATGTAGCACTGCTCTCTTTACTCAGCACTGGAGGAAGATTAATTATCCAACATTATCAATAAACTTCACATTTTATGATTTGTGTCACTATTGCTATTTCAATGTTTTTCTATATAATGTGGTGACATTAAACAAATGTGAAAGTTTTTAGCAAATATAAATGATGAATAAAGAAATTTGTATCTATTAACTATCAAGACCTCTTTGTTGTATGTTAATTTCTACTTTTGTACATGTGCATGATGTGTATTGCACACTACATTAAATTCTTATATAAGGAAAAAAATGTGTGATGTCCTTACCAAATTATAATTACAATTATTTTTTTATGAATTTCAGAAAATTCCCCAATTAACATGACGACAACGAACCCGTCCAATACGTCAGAATGGCAGCTATATCGGGTTCTACAGCGGGCTAACTTATTACAGTATTATGACGTCTTCATTGCACAAGGTAATTTTACTGATTTGGACACACTGCAGAACAAGTGACTTTTGGGCTTCTTGCAATTTAAAATTTATTTAGGATGAATCCGACGAGATACCTGTGCATTATTATAAACAACTTTTTTTCCTTTGCATTTATATATACACTATAAAAGAAAATGAGATTAGATATATTTTATGAGTAAACCATAAAGATAGTAGTCATAATTATACAGTAAATAGTTCTTAGTAACTGTGACTTTGTATTAGAAAGGTTTATATTTCTGAATCATATGATTTAATCTTTGAGGTGCATGTAGTGTAAAATTGTAAATGATGTGCACATATGTCAACTGTCAAGAGATTTATGTACACTGTTAACATATGACTAAACAACAAGGTAATGACATCAGGGATCAGGGTTATACAGATTATCCCCTGACCAATCCTTTACACCTGTCTCGTTAGTGTCACAAACCACCTGTGCAAGTTTCTGTCTTACCGTACGTGATAACCTTTTTTCCCATTTAACGTGTGCTATAATTTAAAGATAAGGTAACCTGCCTGTAATGCTTGTAATGTTGTTATGCTCATACTGACACATTGACATTACTTCTAACATGAAAAACATGTAGGTCTTATACACATGAACTACACTTGTGCCTTGGTAAAAACAAATATACATACATCAGATACATGTAGAGTGAACTTTTCATGATGTTGGCACAGTAAACCAAAATACCTATGTTCTTGACCCAGTGAAAGCATGCACAATTGTCTTTGTCTTTTAATTTGAAATATGCAGCATAAAAAAAACAGTTGGGCCCAACCACTGTAGACTTCTTAGCTATTTATTGAGCCAAATGAGCCGAATGAGCTATAAATATAGGAATACTGATTAACCAATACAAAATTAGATTAGGTAAGTTATCATATGTTATCATTTAGTTCTTGGGCCAAGAAGGTACCTATAGATCAGGCCCTACCAAAACTAAACATGGCATTGATATTTTTCTGATTTTAAAAATGCTGGAGACTGGATTTATTTGTTTGATTGGGCTTTAACCAATCACTCACTCATATACTTGAGGTCAACATATTGACTGAAACTCACGAGCATTCAATTAAGGATGATTCAATAGGCCTAAACTTGAACGCTAACCAGTAAACCACAGCCACCAGCAGCAGGTGGCTGGAAGGGAGCTTCCAGTAGGCCGGGTGTTGTTCTCCGTGCTAAGGGGCGACATGATGCCGATCTGTTTGTGATGTCTTCATATTATGTCTTGTGTTAGTTTCCTTCACCAATTAGGACAGTATGTGATCATATGAGCGAAGAAACACTAAGTACAGCGCATTAATCCCCAAACAATTATTTTTCGAATATTTTGTACACAAAAGCAATTAAGCATATGATAGATATAGAATACATGCAGTAGCAGGAATTAAAAAAAAACGGAGAGTATCATGTATGTGACCCAAGTATATATGTAATCTCATGTTGATGTGGAAATTTCGTATTCAGGTATACTAGATGTATTTAGTGCTTTCCTGAGATAAAAGCACAATTTGTTAATTCATGGATAATTTTTAAAAAATCTTAAAATCACAGCTGTAAATATTTCCTTTATATTACCAGGTGGTGATGATGTCCAGCAGTTATGTGAGGCTGGAGAAGAAGAGTTCTTAGAGATAATGGCTCTGGTAGGAATGGCCAGTAAACCACTACATGTCAGAAGATTACAGAAAAGTCTACAGGAATGGGTCAGCAACCCAGGTAAAAAGAAGAATTAAATTAATTCGTTGTATAGTCAATCAGCAGCAAGTGATGTTCCAATGAAAATTTTTAAAATCCCAACAAACAAGACAATTTTTTATATTTCACTCTATTTTTGCCCTAAAATAATTTTTTTTTTTTAGTATTGGCTTTAATAATTCTTTATTTTCTGAGCTATTCTCGATTTGACTCCATCAACTCATTGGACTGATAATGAAATAAACAGGGTAAGCTACAAAATCCAAATACAACCATATATAAAATGTTGTTGTTTCTAGGTGGCTTCCAGGGTCCTATGGTTCCTATGGGTGGATCAAGTAGTCCAGCCCCTGGTAGTATCAGTGCCACGGTCAGAGAACAGACTTTCCCCGTACATTCCTCATCAGTCGTCACAGCACCTACTTGGACGCCTCAGATGCCCCCACCCTCTGTCAGCCCCGCCAACTCAAACAGTTCTTCAGGGGCTTCACCAAAATCAGATCTAAAAGATGTAAGAATTATTAGATGTACATGTACTTTAATTGTATGCTTACTATAAATGTTGTGAAGTATATACCTCCAATCAGATGACAACTGAATTGAGTTACAGGAATTTGTGACAAGTGATATCCTATATTCCTCCCAACTAACGACGAGGATAATATTTTTTCTGTTCCATTTCTTATGAGACTGTTTAATGCAAAATATATATTATGTTTTAGAAATATAAACATTTCACCAAACAGATTATAAATTTGGTAAAACTTTCATGTACATGTATGTAAGTTGTACATTATATATTTTAGGATTCCGCTTTACTTGGAATGATGTACCAATCTAGTGGCCCTGAAGGTTTACCTGTCACACCTAAACAGTCAACATCACCTGTGCCAACACCTGTTCTAGTAGAAAGTCAGATACAAGCTATAGCCGATGCAGCAGAGAGGCTCGCCAAGGAACTTCCCCCATTTGAACCAAAAGGACTCAACACAAAGAAGACTATTAACAGAGAGATACAGGTGGGTGTTTTATTTGTTTACCTGTCTTTCTTTTTTTTAATGCTACCCACACTTTTAGGATAGAAGACTTGTGTTATAGCTGTGAAAATAAATATAACAGGAATTTGATTAGTTATTCTATCTTTAGAATGTGCAATCATGATTAGATTTAGGACCATTAGTATTTCTGTCCTATTTTAACAAGTGAAAACAAATATCCACATCTAGTACTTTGGATGTTTTAAAACTAAAGTCTAAATAATGGTATTCTTTCCAAAGAGTTTACCATTTGTTATTGAGAAATCCATTCTTAATTATCATTTGACAGTTTTAATTGATCATTATTAATACTGGTAAAATGTCATTAGTGTTTACTTGTTAAAATATCTTTCTTGTCCCGATGTGACCTTAAGCCTTTCTAGTGTTTAAACATTAAGTATAACTGGTAAAAAACGGTTTTGTGTCATCTAAAATGCAAGATTTACTTTGTTTCTTTTTATAATTTGTTTGGATATTTGCCATTTGTTTGTGACAGCATACAGTTTTCTTATCTTAGAAACACTAATAAAGAAGAGAACATCCTTCAAACAGAGTAGAAAAAAATTAAGTCAGTATGAAATGAAAAAAAATCTGCCAACCTTGTTTTGTTTTTATCTGTGTTAGCTCTTCCAATCCGTGTTGCAATAGTTTTAGATTCTTCTAGATTTTATGAAAACTCTTGTGTTCAATTATGAATGTTTTGGTGTTGGCAAATTTAAATTGAAAAGAAAAGAGAAAAAGAAAAAAAAACCTGGGACATAATTTATTTTTATGTTTTAATGAACTGGGCAAATTGCATAATGTTTGCAGCAGTAGTATAAAAACTAAATGAGCAGTTGAAAGATTTTGCTAAAAATATTGATTCCATTTGTAAAAAATGATTAAAGAGGCTGGATGACTAAATTACCCATGTTTCTTTTTCTGTTGCCATGGTAACCTGCAGGCTGTAGTGAACATGACTGAAGATGATCCGTGTAGAATGGATGAACTGAGAAAATATGCTGCAATATACGGCCGCTTCGACTCCAAACGTAAAAACCACAAGCCAATGTCATTACATGAGGTGAGCTTTTTTATCCCACTAACATCAAGCAAACTTCTTTTTAAAATTTGAGCAAAAAGGCATAGAAAGCCAGCTAGCAAGGGGATTCGTTTTTTAACAGCCTTTGATTATCAATAATTTTTTTACTCTCATGCTTTGTTGAGCTAGTTTGAGAGCATTTTATTTTTGTAATGAGAATTTTTTTTTTATTTTGTTATATTTTCCAGCTAAAATGGGTTGGGTTTTTTAAGTGTTAAACCATGAATCTAATGGAAATGTAGTTTCTACAGAGTTACAATAGGAAAGACTTGAAAATCATATAGGATTCATTTAAAATAATTTCATTTTTGCTGTGTATCGCAGTATACTATATTCCTTTAAATGTGTTGGATTTTTAACAAAAAATTATTCCCAGAAATGAGCTGTTCTGCTTTGGGGAAAGGGCTATGATGTTAACATTGGTTGTTTCAGATATCTGTTAATGAAGCCTCAGCACAACTCTGTAAGCATATTCCTGCTTTATTAACAAGACGAGAAGATTTATTCCCCTTGGCTCGTCAAGTGGTACGAGATAGTGGCTATCAGTATTCTAAAGGTCATTCCAGGTTAGTTGATACGTAAGTCTGAATACAAAACTTCACCTGCTCTGCTTCTTGCATGATCTCTGTACAGTTAGTGTCAGTCTAACATATAACAGTAAACTGACACAATGTAGTGCACTAATTAAAGAATCTTATAATATTTTAATTGTGATAACGAAGTCAAGGATGCATTTTGCTACAGGATTCTGACAATTATTATTTGTTTAGAAAATATTGCTTTTTCAACTGATTTTGGAGTATTTAATCCTGCAACAAAAAACATTCATTATAATGCTTTTAAAATAATCAATCATATGCAATGAGATTCTGATGTAACAACAATAATATGATTAGGGTATGATTAATGGAAATAAAAGGAAATTTTAAATTATTAGAATATAAAGAAAATTATCCATTTATGAAGAACATAGATTTGTGGCTAACGGGTGTAAATTCATTTCGATAACTTTATTAAATGAATCTGCTTGTCTTCATTATTATTTTTGTTCAAATCACAATGTAGCTGACATACAGTTTAACGTATTCAACATTAATCAATCAATCATGCATTCATAGTAGATTATCGTAGATGGGTTGCATTAAGTCAGTTTGTAAAGCAAGGACCAAAGAGATATTTATTATAGGAGATATTTTTTATTTAGATTTTTATATTTATGTACAGAAAGAAAGATTTGTCATGGCGATATGGGGAAAATTTCTTATTTTGACAGGACTATGCAGTGAAATTGCATATATACTTATTATTTGAGTACAACTCAGATTTGCAGTTAGGTCTTAATATTCTTTATGTTAGAGAAAAAAACCAGCTTTCCCAGGAAATGATAGATGTGAGTCATGGCATTTAAACGAAGAAAAACCAAAGTACGTGTGACAAAAAAACTAATTGAAATGAATGTATTTTTTGTACATGTCATTTATGAGAGACGTAAAATGCCAGTTTCTCTAAGGAGGAAGTCAGGAGTAGAAACAGATAAAAAAAAATCACAAAAATAACTTTAGTAACAAGTGTGTGGTTTTTTCCAGGGGGTCGAATGAGCCACCTTCCATCAAGAAGATGAAGATGGACCCAGTTTTCCTGCGTTTATATGACAATAGCCAAAAAACAGTGAAAGCTGAGATGGATAAATTGCACAGAGAGGTGAGCTGGCAAGCCAACAAAATTTCTCCTTTTTTAATTATTCTTGACAAAATTTCACTTAAGATAATGGACGTATCATATTTCATTTAATTTTCTGTAAGTAACAAACAAAATCTTCTCTCTGGCCCAATTGACATGTGGGCCAGTCCAATGTGAACTTTTAGAGGGGAGATAGGATGTTGTTAATTCCAGCCAGCCTCTCTATGTATCATCTGTGTTTAAACATATTGGCTATTGTTGTATGACGCATGCTTAATAAAGTGTATTCAGTTCTTCTTTTCATTTTTTGGCATACCTTTTACTGCACCATTGTACTGGACATAACTTCTTTGTTAAAAAAAAAATTGGAATTGAGTTATTGTCTTATTCTTAAGAGAATATACTTAGTGAGAAAAAAAACCCCAACTAAATAGTCTAGTTGTTGTCAAAACAATGCACACAAACACAAATAAGTGGAAAACAAGTTAAATAAAAAAACACATTCCTGTTTAAGTTAAATTGTTTTTTTTAACCAATGACATTTAATTTAAAAAAAAAATAAAATTGCTTGAATAATTGATGGGAAAATTGGAACAGGTTAGAGACTTTAGGATAAAATTCCCATGAGACAGAACCTGAGCAGCATATTGACTCACCCAGACATAAGGAGATGCTGTGTTGATATAATTAGAGTGAGGACGACCATATCTTTGAATAAACACATAATTTTTTTTTTTCTCATTTTTCATTGCACATTTTATTCCAATGCATAAAATTAATTCATCCGGTTCCTTGTTTCCATTCAATGAATTGATCAAATTTCATTGTAGGCAGGACTTCATACTTAGTGTTTTCTTGTTTCACTATAAATTTGGTGGCTGTGTTTTGCTGTACCATGCTTTGGGACCTGTGCAAGTCATGTATGTTGTTATATTTGGAGGCCTGCTAGTCGTATAATACGCTTACTTCCCTTGTTTTGCTTGCATATTAGTGAAATAACTCATAAATGCAATTCCTAGCAAGTATCATTCCTTCTTTAACTTGCCCATTTTATTTTTTCAAATGTTCCAATCTATACAAAATACAGGTGAATACAGGGATGCAGTAGATTTGATTTTGAAGCCAGTTACCCTATACCAATTTTTAGTTGTCGTACCCTGATTTGCTGTTGACTCTATCATGACCATGTACATGTATATGTTCTGTTTATATTTGCAGGAGAGAATGAGTGCAGTCCAGTCCGAATTAGAGCAGATTAGTACAGCTAGAGATGAACTCAAATCAAGGGTACAAATAGCCAAAGATTCCCAAGATTATAATTTAGTGCACAATGTACAGGCAGAATTAGAAAATTTGATGTCTAGACAAGTTCAGTTATTAAGTGAGCAGAATGATATGGCAGTCAAACAACAAAAATATGAAAAATATATGTGAGTACTATTTATACATTATTTTCTGAAGTAAAATTGTGTTTGTCCTAGTGCTTGGTGTTTGATATGGTTTATTTGAGATTTCTCATAGACCCGTTAAAATCAATTGCAATAGGTTTGCATGGCTGTCATGAGATTTGAGAAAGCTGCGATGAAGACAATAATCAGAAATCAGTCAGCCAAAATTAGATATTATTGAAACAGTACATTGACTAGAAAGGTCATTATGATGCCTTTAAAATTATTGCTACAGAATGAGTGCAAAAATGTCAACTGCTGTGATCTGCAGTATTTTGTAGGGTGTCGGATTCAGTTATTAAGATCATTGAACACACCTGAAATGTTTAAAAGATGACATTTTTTTAGATGGTCTGTGTACATATATGTCAACTTTATTTTGATTAAAATGAGATTTGTCAGTGTACAATATCTTTTCTTTATGCCTGATTTCTCATAATCTGATTTAAGGCAATATATAACAGGTTGTTCTATGGTTTTTTCATGTCTTATCTTTATTCTTGTCTTAACTTTATTTTAGTACACCGTATAGCTGTAAATACTTGTAAAGGACAGTTTAATGCTGAGCTCATGGGTATTTTACTTATATAACAACAGTTTCAACAATAAATAGCCACATTATTAACACAAACATAAAAGTGGTATTCTTTGGAAAAAATGTTTCTCTAATGCTTAACTAACACAGCTTCATTGACACCCATTGCTCTAAACCAAAGAAAGTCACGTGTAGATCAAATTTACTTGTTAAAAATGTTTAGCTGACGTTTGTCTTGATTTTGTTTTTTAATCCGTCATTCTTGTATATTTCAGACAAATTATATCAAAAGGCACAGGGAGCTGTTATGGTGATGATGATTTTGGTAAGTTTTGTGGACATTTGTGTATTTTATCTTCTTATATAGAAAAATAGGGGTTTCTATCGCCACATTCATCAACCATATCCTTAAGAAACAATCTTTCTCTCATAAGGTGGTGTTTTCTGTAACATGGACATGGGAATCTGTTCATGGGAATTGACAGTTCCTCATTGGCATGTAAGAGTTTCTGTTAATCATGGTTAAGAGTTTCTGTTAATCATGGTTAGTCTCATAGGATTAAGGCAATCTAAAGTATGGCGTAAAACACCAAGCAAATGAATTAAATTAATGCATGTACATTGATTAATGTAATCAAAACTAAGACCTGGAATACATTTAATTGTAATTAAGTGAATGGTCTGTAGAGGAGTGTTGTACTTGTGAAATAAATATTGACAGTTTTGTTTCCCACTGTTTGTTACAGATTCCTCCAACTTGCCCAGTGGTTCTTCCTCTCCACACAATAGTTCGCATGATGCCGACGACTTTGATGCAACGAAAACTAACATATTTCCAGGAGTTCTCCGTAGGCATAACCCCAAAGCTAAACAGGTGGTTAAGGAAACATTGTTTGACGAAGGTTTAAGGATTGCACAGCAGTACGGTATGGCAGATTTTGCTGAGGAGTTGAAGGGCTTACAACAAGGCATAGAAGTGGATGATGACGAGGATGATACCATCGATGTGGAAAATACAGAATTCAAAAGGATAACAGAGATGAAAGGAAAAGCTACAACAGATAAAAACGGAAGTGATGAAATGGAATGTTCAACTGGAAGGAAAACTGATAATGGATCTGATAGAACTTCACCTGGCCTAAACAGTAGAGCTGACCAGGCAGAGAACAATGGTTCATGTATTGCAGATAGGATTTCAGTGCCTGACAAAACTACAACAGGGTTAGTTAGGATTGAAAATGAACAGCATCAGGCAAACAGACAGACAAACGCTCAAGTCACATTAATCACGAATGGCACTTCACATACTGAATCAAGCCCTAGTAATACTGAACACTCCAATATGGTAGAAGATGACCGGCTCCAGTACATGGCCTCTGACAGCTCAGTTCCATATAGAAGCATTGAAGGGCTTCCAGCTTATGCAGCAAAGAGCTTTGTTCAGAAAGAAGTGACCTATTCCCAGTGAAAACCTGTGTTATGTTGTACATGGCTCAGTGTGCTAAAGAAATCAGTAGTGCTTTAAAGGTTTTTAGACCGAATACCATACAAGTGTCAGGACATGTAAATCTTAAATGGCCAATGAGTGATTTATTTGTGATATAAAAGCAAACAAACTGAAGTCCTGTAAACTTGTGAGAAGCCAATCTCTTTAATACGCCAGATACCAGTATTGAGCATCATTTTCTCACCATTCATCCAATTGTGAATACAAGAAATATTCCTCTTCGTTTTTCATGCTGAACTATACATGTGTTTACTCACTGTTATCATTGCCATTCTAAAGACTCCATACGTGTACAACTACTTTGAGACTGTATATACAAGACATTCAATACATCTGTTCACTCAACTAAATAATCAAGAGGAATTTTGAGGGACATTAAACTGTATCATTACTGGACATAATATGACTTAGTAACTTTGTGGACCCGTGGACTTTTATCTTGGCACATTATTTATCATCTTGTAAAAACAAAGACTTATTGGACTTTAAAATGTGTTGTTATTTATTTATTTCAATTGTTACTTTTATGCACAATACTCACAGCAATCCACTGCATTCCTGTTTTTTTTTTAATATATTTTTTTTTAAAGTTAATTAATAATAATTAACAAAGTTTGAAAAGGAATATATCTGTGTTGATGCATGTCAAATCCTATAACCTTTGGCATCTGTTAAGGCTTGTCTATGCGACCTCTAAATTGACTGCGTCACATGTAGGCCTAATAGTGTTACTTTATGTATTGTTGCAAAACAATAACAATTTTGAATGTGTGTGGTTTTTTAAAAATACCTTCTATTTAAGAACATCTGTATCTAACAACATTCCGGTATATTGTATTTACTGTTAAGTGCTTTTGAAACCACATCTTTGAATCTTGTGGTCTTTTCTTTTTGTCATATCCATTACAAAATATACACTATAAAACTAGTGTATGATTTTAGCGCAGTAGACTTTTTTTGTTTTAACCCTAGATTGGCCTAGAGTTTTTGTGGGGACAACTGTAAAGTACAATTTCTTAAAGCCCAAATTTATTCCCTTTAAACCGATTTTTTTTAATGGAGGCTATCTGGCTATGTGAGAAGTCTTATTAAGTTTTATTGTTGGTTTTTAAAATATGAGTAATATATCTATTCTGTGATTTCAACTCTTTTATTTGTGAATTTGAAGAATTCAGGTTCTCCGAAACACTGTTGATACACATGTAACAGGGACTTTTCTTCTTCAATATATCAAATTACTCCAGACTCCATGATAGTACATGTACAGCATGTATGTGATACATTTGGATTCTAGATATTTTATAACAACAATGACTTCTAGTTTTAAACTTAATCTTGATTGTTCTACTCTTCAAAATTTATTTTTAATTAAATTTGAATGACATTTGAATTTTCATAACAATTCTGAATGTCTTGATTTACTGCATTTTGATCTCTTCTTTTACTTACTGTTTACACCAAGTGTCTCACAACAGTTCTTATCTCTTATTTATGTATGTTTTGTATTTCTGGAGATATTGGATATGTATAAGCTTACATGTATGTCTGTATTATATAAACAGATAAGTGATAATTTAACATCTTCTATAGTAGAATTGATCTATTGAACTGCATTCCACACGTTTTGATTGAGCCTTGCTTTTTTAAATATTATTTTCTTTCCTCCTTATTTGAAACATATAAAATTAGATAAACACTTGCCAACCAGGAAATTAAATTACTCGTTTGGTTCTCTGTTAAGTGCATGCTTATTTTTTTTTTTTTTTTTTTGACAATTGGGAGTGGTCATGCAACTTCTTGACCCCATATATCAAATTGAAGAAAAAAATGTTGGTGATGTTTGGATTGTTTTCTTTTCTTTTCACCAGCTGCTAACAGTTAAATTATTTGTTCATGTTTGTTATATTCTATGCTTTTCCTTGCCCTTAAATTCTATGATCTAATATATTTTATACTGTTAAATACTCTCCCTGTATACCCTTTTATCCCACTATTATTTAATCCAGCGTTTTAGTAACACCCCTGTTATCTGTGTCAAAGTTTGATGTAAAAAATATCATGCCAAAATGGCGATTTTAAATTCTGTTTTCTCATTGGAAGAAATATATTTGATATACTTGTAAATAGGGCCATCCTGTGAATTTATATAAGTGTATATAGTTGGAGTTGAGTCTGTAGACGATTGTTGAGTATTATTAAAATAATTACCTATCAGGTTCTCGTTATTCACATATTAGATTATAACCCCCTCCCCCAATCATGTAGACCTTTAAGTAATGACACTGTTTTATCAGGCCTGGTTTTGGCTTTAATCAATACTTTTAACCCAGAGTACAAATACAACCCATGGTGGATAATAAATAATGTGTATGTATGTATGTCTGTTTCTGTGTGTAAATCTATGTTGGTTTTGTACCACTGAATTGTATAATTTGGTTGTTAATGTGTGTTGTTTTGAATGAGGTCATCGTTATTGACTCTACAGAATTCATCTGCATTGTCATTATTTAATACAGAAAATAAATAAAACATTGCCAATCTCAAACCATGTGTAAAATGTGTTGTTGGGTTGTTTTTTACCCCTGTCAATTGACACGATTGACTGGTAAGTGCATTTACCTGAAATGACATTATTTGTGCACCAAAAGGAAAAAAAAATCCGCTAGCTGGTTGATTTTTAATATTTGTTCAAGAAATTGTAAGGGGTAAATTAAAAAGAAATGCAGATTACATGGAATCAAGCAATTGCCAATCCAAGTACATAGATTATGGGATAAAGTTAAATGTATTATGCCAACAAGGAATTTACCTGCTCCACAAGACTAACCTTAATTACCGGAGCGGCCAGTTCTGAATCTGGGTTGTCTTATTATTAAGGATGAGCAGACATAAGATTGCCCTGTGGAACTGTATTCAAATTACAGCTTTGGTACTTTTGTTCGCAGTTCAAGGCAGTATAACCGTTTATTCCAAATCTTGTGGATGGGTGTCTTACATACAGCTGTCATTGAAGCATGGTAGTCTTGATAATTTGCATTGTACATGTATATGCCAGACGTGTAATGTAACATTATGTCAAATCCTTTTTATTCATTCTGTCGGCATTTCTGATGATGTTAACGGCCAAGGGTGCGTCTGATTGGAGTTGGCTTTGCGTAAATATGTTCACGCCACAGAGTAGCTGAAATACCGCTGAATGTGGCGTTAAACTCTAAGCAATCAATCAATCAATCAATCTGAGCGTTTAAAGGGACAAGCTTAAACTTTCTACATGCCTGGTGTTTCATGAACTTCTATCTTGGTTATTTCACTCCAACTACAAACCTTGGCAGGTAGTTCCAACAAAGACTCTATATTCTTAAACATAACACAATAGGTTTAGTCCAGGGTCTAACCACTTTTGCAGTGAAACACCTGTTAAGAGAAAAAAAAAAGCTCCCTTTTCCAAGCCTTCCAGTCAGACTATATTTGAGCAAAAAAAAATGGTTGGAGTGATTTTTAGCTATTTTGAATTTATATTACTCTCCTACACAAATGTGCTAATCCAGTCCAGGACTGTTGGGTGGTATCAAAAATCAAGGGTAAAAGTTAACCATAAGAGGCATTTCTGAATTTATTCACCTATCAGGAAGATGGCCTAGAAAGGGTACTGGAAATGAAGAGGATACTATTTGGTAAAGGAATCCACCTTAGAATATCACTAGAAACAAAGAAGAAGAATACAAAAGTAATGATTCCGAAAATAGAGAACTTTAAATTTTGATGGACATTTAAAGACTTTATTTTGTTATCAACAGCTTTAATTATCAAGGAATCTTTAAATAGAAGAATCTTTTATAAAGAGAATTTTTCAATCTTCAGGACTCCTGACTTTGTTGTGACTTTAGTAGTAAGTTATTGTCAGGTAAATCTACACAATTGTCCTATGAATGTCACAATGATAACACTTTTCTTAATTTTCAGATGAATGTTACAACTGTAAACCTACAGGATGATCTCCATTTTCTTAATTTTCAGATGAATGTTACAGCTGTTAACCTACACAATTATCTCCCTTTTCAGATGAATGTTACAACTGTAAACCTACACAATTATCTCCCCTTTCTTAATTTTCAGATGAATGTTACTACTGTAAACCTACAGGATGATCCCCATTTTCTTAATTTTCAGATGAATGTTACAACTGTAAGCCTACACAATTATCTCCCCTTTCTTAATTTTGATATGAATGTTACAACTGTAAACCTCCTTGATGTTAAAATATTAAGGCAATTGCTAAAAAAAAAAAAAATACTGCATTATACTGAACAGGTCATGGAGGAGAATTTCTTTGATTATGGTTCAGATTGAATGATAAAGTTGAAGTGTTAAAACTATACAAATGAAAAGAAGCATGTTATTTTGGGTGCTACTTTCAGTCTCCCCACAACCTGGCTTTTCTACATTTAGGTAAAGTTTCAGGGCTGATCAAGGCTGACTCACACAAGCTATTCCTTGGCATTACGGTTTGAATCCTGGAATAGTGAAGAGAATTTTAAGTTAACTCTGGATAGACACTTTATCTTTTTTTGTTAGATCTATTCTTGGATGTCTTTGGTGTTTATACGGCCTACTGGGCTTGGGTGTTCAAAGCACTATTAAATTTAATCCACTATTAGATGAAGTCACGCCATGTTGTGGGTCTATCTCTAACCCGGTATTAGTGATTTAATCTGGTGTTAGCGGCTAATCGTCTTTCGAGCAACTGGCCCCTGGTACATTACAATGGAAGATGGCCCCAGAAACTTTTAACTTAAATCAAGCGATGAAGAGCCTTTATTTACACAGTATTTTTACTGAAAAAAGAAGAAAGTTTGAATTTACTAACAATTTTTTCGTTTGATTGGAGTCTGTCCACTTGTCATATTACGCTCGAAAACTGGGAGGAAACCTCATAAAACCCATTTTCTTTCTACTTTGCCTTTGGAAATTGGATACAATATGATACCAAGTGATAGAGTAAGGTAACTACTCCAAAGAAAGACGAAAAATTCATATTAACTCAATATTTTGGTTTATTATCAAACCATCATCAGGAGTGATGATGGTTTGATAATAAACCGAAATATTGAGTCAATATGAATTTTTTGTCGTTCTTTGGAGTAGTCACCTTACTCTATTATGTTAAGCTTGTCAGTGGAAAGTCTAATATATGTCTTGCAACTTACCTGTTTTTTTTATAATTTTATTGCTTTATACCTATTTAAATTTATTTGTAAAAGTAGACAAAGAATAATTTCCATACCTCCTGTCTAGCAGAAATCAAACACAGTACTTTTGGCTTACTTTAAAAAGTCTGTTTCATTTATGTTGCATAAGGTTGGGAGGGACTTCCTGTTGCCATGGGCAGGCGGTTGGAGGGAGCTTCATGTTGCCTTGGTGCTCTCAGAGCTAAAGGGGAACAGGAAACTGATCTGTTTGTGGTGTCGGTATTATGTCCTCTTATTGTCCTGTTTTTGTTCCGTCTTGTCTTTGTTTGTTGCCAGTGGTGTCAAAGGTGGTTTCCTTCACCCATTGGGCTGGCACGTCGTATTATAAGTGAAATACCCTTGAGTACGACGTTAAACCCCAATCAAACAAACAAACAAACAAAACCTGTTGCCATGGTGCTCTCAGAGCTAAGGCACCACATGCACCAATGGAAAAAAAGTACAATTTCTCAGGACCACTAATTTTCAAACTAAAAATTTCTCACCAAATTATCTGATTCTACATAAAGCGATTCAAAATAAATCTTATACATCATGTTCAATAGGTTTAACTTTTATCTGATAAATTCTAACTTTTTTCGGTTTAGCTATTATAAAAAAAATATATATATATATTTTTTTAATTTTTAATTTCTCACCAGACATAGAATTTCACATGACTGTGGGTCACATGGTTGCATGATATTCCAGGGGTGGTCACAGGAAGCCGATCTGTTGTTGTTGTCTTTGTCTTACGCCCTGTATTGGTCCTGTCTGGTTTTGTTGCCACTGATGCTGAGGGTGATTTCCTTCACCCATTGGGCCCGCAGCCGTGGCTCAGTGGTAGCGAGTGCGCTTCCTGAACTGAACATGCTTCGATTTACCATTCACGGGTTCGAATCTGCTTGTCGACCATCAGGTATATGAGCGAGTCACAT
Source organism: Mopalia ciliata (assembly GCA_034783835.1). NCBI lineage: Eukaryota > Metazoa > Mollusca > Polyplacophora > Chitonida > Mopaliidae > Mopalia > Mopalia ciliata. The sequence goes on from JAVFBW010048703.1 coordinate 17,637, forward strand.
GTTGTGGCTCCGGCAATTGTGGGGGTAGTTTTTACGAGGTTTCATCCTGGTTTTAATCTTAGAAAGCATAACAAGTGTTTTAGGAGGCTGTCATTTATGATTTTCTGCTGGTGATTCTGTGCCTAACTATTACGGTGGTGGGCTGGATTCTATCATGGGTTTTAACCTGCCAAATTCTCTGTACAAGAATTTGTTCAAACTGAAGAT
>JAVFBW010048813.1:0-27828 GCA_034783835.1 Mopalia ciliata
ACAGGGTTAGTGTGAATATTGTCCTTTACCCATTGGGCTTGTTCTTCCTCAAAAAGAGGAATTAGAACACGCTATTTGGTGTACTCAATAAGATACGGTGTAGGCACGTCAGACTAGGTTCTGTTCTCATATCTGCTTTTGAAAGATGACTTCTATGATATAGTAAAACTAATTCACGATTTTTTTGTACACATTCTGTCTACACCGTGGTGAGCTGTTTAATTAAGATGCATGTAACTGTTAATAATAAGCTCGTACAGGAAAATAAAAAATCTACCCGCTGCATGAATTTGGAAAAGCTTAGCTAAGATTTTTGTGTGGGCGTAATTTTATTTAGTGGCTTCGGAAATTAAGTTACTGCGTAATATCCTAATTATTATCAGTAAAGAAAGTGATGTCTTGATTCAATTAGATCACATCAGATCTTTTCACAACTAATTATTCATGATGTGATATCCAAGGGTCCAAACTTTCTTTTTTGGTCTTCATCCAAGATTCTCAGAGTCTGGATTTTGGAATTTCAGAATTTCTAGTAGATAAACTTTTCTTGGTATTTATGGACTATCTTTGTAACCTTATTGGAGCTATGCAGAACTGCATTCCAAGACACAATAAACTTGGATTCTAATTTGACTATCCCAAGAAATGGAACCTTCGTTGATCCCTTCCACAAAGTACTTTATAGTCCTATAATAATATAACTTTTACCCAATTCTTTTTTTCTGTGTCTGTAAATTTGTGTTATTTAAAGTGATAAATTCTGAACGCTTGCTATTCGTTTACAATCTTTCACATTATAATTTGTCGACTTCGAGCAAAAACAAAAGTACATATCCTCAGAAATCTGAGCTTAATTCTTGTTTGTTGTTTTTTTCTATATGTATACCTAAAGTTATCTTTTCACAAACTATGTATTGTTTTTGTTTGAGGTTGTTTGACTACCTCATAACCACCTGCTATTTTTATCTGCCATAATTTGTCTTCAGTATTTCAGTTCAGCCCAAAATAGATTTTTATATATCATGACACGACTTCAGATATAAAGGTAAAAAAATGAGAATATTACAGGACTATAATTTAGAGTAAATCATTTTTGTAAAGATCATTAGTTTTAATTTCAGTGACTTATGCTCTCATGCAGTAAAATGGAGTGTTAAAAAAGTAAATCATCAGATTAAATGTGCAATGAGTCGGTGAATATTTTTCTGGACACACTTTTTTCAGTTTGACCCTTTTTTCATCAATTAAAAAAAAAATGAATCTATTGTAGTGACTATTGGAATTCCTTTCTTTTGCTTAAGTCTGCAAGTGTAAAGTTACCCAAAAGTTAAAAATGGTCCTTGAAATAGACACTAATCCTCAAACTACTAATCAACCTCCAGGTAAGTTTTAAAAAAAACAACACATAAGTAGTGTTAACAAAAATAAAAATTGTCGGAGTGTGATTTTGGGGCATTATGTGCTGTTCATTGGGTCTCAATTGTTTTCACCTAAATAGGCGTTAAATTGATATGGTGACCTGTGACCTATTGGATGGGGTCAAGCTGAACCAGATAACCTCTGTCCTCACAAAATCTATAGAACAAACAGGCTTTTTAACGGAGTGTTTTGTGTTGTAGTTGTTGTGCTATTGAGAAAACAAACAGGGGATAAAGTTCAGCCTTGGTTTTCAATCCCTGTATCCCAGACAGTGATATCTAAGAAAACCTTTCCTCTCCTTTCTCTAAGCCTTCACAAGTGTTCGCGGAAGGATTCTCCCTACACAGAATAGACAATTGTATGCACCACCCATCCCTTGTTTTTTTCCGAGACAACCTCCTCATTGATAAAGGATGGAAATGCATTTTTCTTTGTGTGTAAAAGAAAAGTATGTGTATTTATAAATTTAAAAAAAAAATGTTCTACCCTTTAATACTAAATTTTGCTCTTGTTGCATTTTTTTTTTTTTTTTTTTTTTTTTTTTTTTTTTTTTTTTTTTTTTTTTTATAATTACCTTATTAACATTATTACGTTTACTAATCATTTGATAGCTTATATAATATTTCCAGAGTTTGATTTTGGTTTTCAGACCTTTAATGAACAGGTTTCTGGGTTTTTTTTATGAGATGGTGTAATGGTGTTTATGTGGACAAATTCACACCCCTGGAAAATCATTTAACGCTACAGTCTCAATGCAAAAGAAATCCCTTGTCGTCGGAGAGATTTTGATAATAATTTGTGGGCTTGATATAGGATTTGGCGAAAAATTTGTGACTTCATGGGTTGTGTTGTTTACAAGAATTTGACAGTTTGTCCAAGAGTGAACATATCAATATATAAAAAACAAAAATCTTAATTTTATGAATCTATGTGAGGTGAATATAGACCGTCTTGATTTTATCCATGAACCCATGTGTTATTTATAGCCTCGTTCAAAGAAAAAACCCAGCCATATTGTTCACATTATGCAGTGTTACATATGTGGGTGCTGACTGTGGCATGGGAATCCTATAATTGTATATTTGATTAGTGGAAGTAGACTTGTTGTAGGTCACACAGGCAATGATTTACAGATAGTCTAGTGGGGGAAACTGGCTCAGTGGGATGTGTAGTGGTCTCCTCATCCCTCTACAATTTTCAGCTCTGGTTCGATGTTGACCATATTTACAGATATAATAGATGAAATTTACCAACCTATTGGGCTGGCACATTGTCATACGATTAATATTACTACATAAAAAAGTACATAAAACCCCGATCAAACATTCAATGGCTGTGGAGATGCTTGGTTACACTTCAGGAAGTCTCTTTGGATATTCATCAACAGAAAAAATGATGTATAGATATTTTGTCAAAGCAAGATTGTTTACGCAAGACATAGTGAATCCTAAAAATGAAATTTGGAGTGAGCATATGTAGCTAGTGTGCTCTCATAGCTAAGGGGCATCATGAAGCCGATGTCCTTGTGATAGGTTTATGTTGCGTCCTGTGATTGTCCTGCTGGTGGTTGTTGCCCTGGTGCTCTCAGAGCTAAAGGGGAACAGGAAGCCAATCTGTTTGTGGTGCTTAATTAATTCCTGTTGTTGTCCTGTCTTTGTCTTTTGGTTGTTTTTTGCCAGTGGTGTCGGGGGTGGTTTCCTTCACCCATTGGACTGGCACGTCGTCATATAAGTGAAATACCCTTGAGTAGGACGTTAAACCCCGATCAAACAAACAATGTTTCCTTCACCTATTAGGCTGACATGCTGCAATATGAGTGAGATGACAACATCAACCAAAAAATGAAAACCTAATGACCCAAATGATGGCTGTGGATGTCCTGTGGTTAGTTTTCATGATGTCTACAGTTTTCCACAAATTACTTAATATTACCCTCAAGTATGACATTAAAAAAAAAGTAATAATATAGTAAAGATTTTTATTCTGTTAAAAGATAAGTTTATGCAGTACAGTCATGCCAAAACAGGGAATTCGGAGGGTTGGGAAGGACCTTTCTGTTACAATGTGCTCTATGAGATACGGGGAAAACATGAAGCTGATCTGATTGTATATTGCCTGCTGAGATTGTCTTGTATCTGTTTGTTGCCAATAATGTTGAGGTGATTCCCTTCATACATTGGGAATTTTACTGAATAGTGAAAATAAAATCTTTAATAGGCCTTTCAATAAAATAGATATAAATGGAAAATAACAATTAATTGGTATTTCATTATTATTTTCCTGGGACATTTTTGAACATTGCTAATATTTATTTGTTTTGTGTTGTGCATCCTTTACCTCGTGTTGAAATTATGCAATAACCTAAGAATGTTATTTGGATCGTATAGTACAAGGTGAATATTGAATGGAAAGAGATGTGTAGACTCTTTGTCTCTCATTTGAAATTCTATCAAACAATACACTAGATTGTCTAAAGATTTCTTTAAGATGTTTTAGATTCCCAGTTTTCTAGATGTATGAAAACAAACATGGATATATACATATCTTTGTTTGTATATATAAAACAGAATTTCTTTGAAGTAAATGCTGATTCTTGAGGAAGGATTTTATGCCTGAACAAATGTCCTTTGAAACCTCGTATAGATTGTCCATCGTAAATCCAGTGGCCAACTCTTCTGTAGAAAATCAACTTCTTAAAATATCTACCTTTGTGGTCAAACTTGTTCCATAAGCTGGGCTTAAAATTCCGCTCTTAATTTCTTAAACCGAAAAAAGTCAGTTTTGTGATTTGAGGTGGAGTGACAGCTTGTCATATTTTTTTGTCTGTGTCGCCCATGCTGTATGCTGAGAAGTTTAAATGACATAAATTTGCTTCTACTAAGAGCCTAACCAGCAAGTCCTGTAAATAATATTTCTGCTGAGAAATATGTGTAAATCTTAAGTCAAATAAATGTGTGACCCCCCAGCAAAAATCTTGCTAAAGATATGTTCAATCATTCACTTTATCAAAATTGTTAGTACATGTATTGCAAATAAACCTAATCCGTGAGCAGGGTTTTTGCACCAACATAAATAAGTGAAAGAAAGACAGTTATTTAACGAAAGGAATGGTTTATAATATATGCCACTTCAGCATATGAGTTGTAAGAGATATATATGTAATAATTTGTATCAATGTTAAACGCTTGTTTGGAACTTTGGGAGCGGATGGATAATAAGAATCTGATCTGTCGTCGTGGGTATAGTGAATAGTGAAATAACTTTAAATACTGTGTTAAACTTCAATCAAACAAACAGTGTTGTATGCTGTCCCATGTTGATTATAGCGTTGACATGAATAGGGTGTGAAGTGTTGTTCCACTGATCCAATACAGGAAGCTTATTATCAGTTGAAGGCCACATTTAACTAGAAATAACTACATGGACATATGAGTAATTTCACAAGAGCTCTGTCGAGTCTGTGTTAAAAGTGACTAATGTTGGTCAAGGGTTGGATTAAGGAAGAGGGATATTGATCAGTGATTGATTTGCATTTATTAAGTTTTCCTATGTGCTAATATTGTTTTGTTTTTTCAAGTACTTATTGTTTAGTTTATGATTATCTTATATTTTATTTTCGAGACATTGTCTATGGCCATGTGTACAGTACAGGATATGTAATCATTGCCCAAAACCATGATTTCCTTCTTGAGGCAATGAGGGGAACAAGCCGGTTACTAGTCATCGACCGGATTGAAAACACAATATTAGCATTCTTTTCTGGGACGCATAGATTTGAAGGCTGTGTACTGTGTGAACTGCAAACTTCAAGGTTTTCTATTGTTTGTCATGGAAGCTCTATTACCCTGGCTGTTTTCTCCAACGTTCACACTTTGAGTTTTTCTCCGAATCGAGCCCTGTGTATAAAGAATGCCTGAAGAAGATTTGGTCAACCCCTTCATAAGCCTCTGTGTGGCTGCGTTTAGTCCATGGTACACAAGAAAACTATCAGAGGCTGCAAACTAAGTCCAGGAAATATCTTTAACTTAAAAAGAAATCGGTAACATTCCCTTCCCCTATAGGAACAGATCGGGTCACCTTTCATCTTCCATATTCTATCGGTTTGCGTCCATTGTTATTCCTGAGGATGGGAAACACTTGTGACTGTAGCACGATTTTAGCCATGTAGCAAGCAAATCACAGACAACAGTCACAAAAAAATCTCAAATAAACTTGTTAATATTTTGTCCAGTATTAAAAAGAGGTAAAAAACTAAATTTATCCATGAACATATAAAATAATTTAAAATTTCCACTCTCCAGATAATGCTAAAACTAGTTAATCTAATATATGTTGCGCAATATCTTACATATATGTGCAGACATTAGCATACATATGTAGCTTATAAAAGTTCATGATAAATGAACATATTGTATTGTTACTTCTATATCAGAAAGAGAGGTAAAAGCAATCTTAACGACAAACTAACAACTGAGGTTATTGTATATGTGGGCGACAAAATAGATTGTTATAGAATTATTATTTTTGATAATACCATTTTTATAACATTTTGACATGTTTTCCTTTTTTCTGCTTTTATTGTCGAAGAATTGTATGGGTCCTCCCTCTTTAATTTATTACTTTGAAAGGTCTTTAGTGTCAACATAACCATGTCCTTATCCATACTAATCCAGTTGATTAAGTACAGTATTAGCGCTTTTGAATTTTGGGAATCGGATCAACACTATGGATTCTTGTCGAACTGGGCTGTGTGCGTACAACAAGTTTCACACTAAATTAAGGTTCTTGTTTCAAAGTTGGCACCTGTTCGTCAATAGGACCATGTGTTGAAGGGTTGAGGTGAACATGTTTGTTAAATGTTCAGTTTGTGTTTGTAGTAGTCCCTGGAATGCCTAGTTTGTCTTCACTGACCTTTGTCTGGTGACCTGTTGTTCCTGACCTAGTATGGTAGCAAAAAAAAAAATATGGAACCAAAATCTGGCTAAAACAATACATATTTGGCATTCTTTAAGGTTCCTATTTTCCAAGCATTGCATTAAGTTAAAATGACATTCTTATAGCCAATTCTCCTACATCATGATGAAGAACTAATGTCCTGTTAATGATCAATCATTTACCTGTAAAGGTTTTTTTCTTTCTTTTGTTAATTGCAGTAATTAGATAGTTTATTTCACTTCATCAGGGACACGGGAATCACATGCCACTTGTAATTACCAGGGCTAAACACCCACACCCACATACAACCTTTCAACTTTAGCATTTATTTTACCTTTACCTCAGATAGGCTCTGGCAACATCGCTATCCAAATAAACCCAATGTTAGCATTACAGATTTTTGAAAGCTGCTGATTTCTTCGGAAAAAAAAGAAAAAGTAAGAAGATTACGGGGATAAATCTGCACTTCTCCAGCTCTTTTCAGTCTACAGATTCAGATTTGCTCAGAAAGTTAGAACTCGTTGAATTTCATTGTACATGAAAATTAAACATAAATTTGTATGATGGTGAAATTAAAAGGCAGAAAATCAGATGAGTAATATTTTTCAGTTATCCCAGGATATACCTTGTCATATATGAGAGAGAAAAAAATGGTTGAAATTTTGGTTGTATCCATGGAGATGGTTAGGGCGTAAACGATAATATAAGTGAAAGAGAGTTTGTTGGGAAAGTTCTCCTGGGCTCACACCTCTGTTACATGATAATGACTGTTAACAGATGTGTGCAGGCTTCATCTTAAAATACATCAAACCCAACAGAGCTCTTAGATACATTCTGATAGATGTCACCTGATGGTCATTAAAAACACACTTACATCTTTCCAGGTAGAGATACTTTATGTCTGATAAAAAGTCCAGTAGCTAAATTAAGTTAATGTGTTTCAAATGGAAATTATATAACCAAAGTAAGAAAGACATGTAATTCAAAAAGTACTTGTGCAAGATTTTAAAAATCAACAATTGAAGAGTAGAGGAAGTTAAATACTGTGTGTTTAATAAACCATAATATACAAAGTTAAAATCTCAAAGTGAGTTGGTTTGATTCTGAATTTTTGGATTTTGTATTTGTTGTCAGGAGGTCAGATTTTGGTCAGTTCCTCAATTCATAGTAAATGGAAATTAAAAGATTTGTTCATAGAGCCTGGATAAACCTTAAACATACCATATTGTTTTTTTTCATCAAATCCAGGATTGAATTGTTTGCCATTTTGAACCCAGAACATCTAAATATATGGAAGGAAATTGTCCTCTGGCTGTATGAGCTTTATTCCCCTGCATATGACTTTGTTACCAGCTGCAGAGAGAAACACTGTAAGACATTTCCATCCAGTGTCTCAGAAACTCTCATAGACAGAATATAATATCAAAGAACAGATCAGTTAGATAATTTTTTCAAGCATGACATACCTTGAGTCTTCAAATTATGAAATTTATTGTATACTATGACTGTTTGATGATATCTTTGTCACCTCTTTCCCCTCACCATTTGATAATTCTTGTTATTCTTGTCTTAACAGTTATTATTAATCTGCCTGTCTTTATCTTTTGACCTGTTGATAATTAAACTGGTTGATGGATTTATTGCTTTATGTAAGGCTATTAAATGAAAACCTGCCTCGCTTTGAATTTATGCTTTAAGGGGCTAGGGACAGAAATGAACGCCTATTATAAGAGGATAGTGTCCATTATCGTCAACTTGGTAGCATAGCATTGCTCTGGTCATAATTCATCAATTTAGCTTAGTCTTTGACTGTACTTATCACAGGAGGAAGATTATTTTTCTCACTTTATGAACAACACATTACATAATTTTTTATTAAGCTGGTATTAATTATTTGTGAAATATATACCGCTGTCAAATAAATTAAATATTTTTGAGCACGGTGCAAAACACTTATCAATCAATCAGACATCATTGTCTTAAATAACTTAGCGAACAAAGTAACTGGATTTATTGCTATATATTTTAAGTAAATGAAGAGAGAAAAATTTGCTTGCTTCCACCAGGAATCAACTCTAACTTAAAAAATGTAATCTAACTTAGGTAAAGACCGTAATTATAGATTTATACTTTAGCTGTTAATACCAGGGATGAAGATGTGTTCAAGAAACTTGTTCCTTACTCAATGGTGCCATATTGTTCACATTTCACATATTCTTTAAGCCTCACAATGGTGTTGGTTTGATTCAAAGCCTGTACTGATTTACCTGAGATTAACGGTGGTGTAAGGTGAAAGAATGTAGCTTAAAATCCTGTTCCATATTAACTAATCTGTCAGTCATATAATGTCAAGGTGAAAGTCTAACAAATCATTTAAGCAAACTAAATCAATGTAGGCCAAACATACATACATGTGACATAAATGCTGCTATCTTGAAATTATCACCTCATAGCGAAATTTGAACTATGTGCAATCGATAATCTAACCAAGCATTGTGGCCAATCATGTTCAAACTGCTCAGAACCTTAGCTCTTTTGGAATAGTGAGAGACCCCAATAATAAATATAGATGAGTGGTAATAAAGAACAAGTGGCCAAAATATGTTATCTTCTGGCTACGGGAAATATGTTGTAAGCACAGTACTACTGTCTATACCTTAGCATCGGTGGAAGATTAATTTTCACACACAGCAAGGCACTTTATGTTTATGATTGCAAAGATGTATTAGTGTTGCTTTATCTGTTTAGTAGTTTTGCTATTAATACACTAATCAATCAGACTAAATATCTGATCTGTATGGAGAGTGTTAAATACAGAAAACTACTGTAAGTTACAGATACTGTAGCAGTTATTCTTTTGTTTTGTACCATGTACCGGTACACACTTACTGGCAGCATAAACTGCTGTCTGGTACCAATAAATAATGAGCTGCGCAGGGAAATGTTAGATCGGCACCTATCCAGATATCAGTACATGTCAAACAGTGCAACCATCTGCATCAAACACATGCGGATATTACATACACTGATTTGCAGTTAGAGTAGACAAGCGAGAGTCTGCCTAACAGTATATGTCTGGGCAACATTGTTTACCATAATCGACATGCCGTGTAGCCAAGGACAGTATGTTCAAAGTGAAATCATGCAGGCTTTACCACTGGGGGAACATTACTTTTCAAACATTGCAGAAACAGTTTTCCTCTCATGATTGTTTCAGTGTAGCTATTCCCTGCTGCAGTAAACCTCCTTCATACGAGTGAAATATCCTTGAGTGGGGCAAGAATACGGATTTATTTTATTATCAAAATTGTTTTCAAATCCTATAATGAAGCCTAGGCCCAAAGCTAGCCCCAGAAATATGTAACCCAAAATAGCTGGCTCAAGTTAATTAAAGATTGTTCATCTACAAATATTAATCCAATATGATTGCTGTACCTGTAAGTCATTAAGATTAGTGCATAAGATACCCTTTCCACAGATCTTAAATGCTTCAGTAACATGAATCAAGAATGGCCACTGCACATACCTTAACTTTATTTTTAAAAAGTAACTGTTATTCCTCGATGTCAAAAATATGTCCTCCTAAAAGGACATCTATACTCACGTACATTAGGATTAGTTAAATTGATATTAACGTAACAAGTCTGGCTTATCAATCACCTTCTAGGAAACAAGGAGATGCTCTTGTGTTTGGTTCTTTAATTTTTGTTTTTCTTTTGATTCAGATGTCTTGTTTCTTGTGGCTATTTACTGTAGGTGTTCACTGATGTCATATAAGTAAAATCCATCTTATTACAAAAACCTTTGAGCTTAGTTTCCCTTAAGTCATTACCTGTGGATTGGCGTAAACCACTTATCAATCTGTCAATTTTCTTAAAGGGAAAGACAACTGACTTTGATCAAAACTTATACTTTTTATTGCATACATTCAAAGGTTGAAGAACGAAAGACTCATTTTGCCATCCAAATAATGGCAAAATAAATCCCTGAATTATTGAGATCAAAATCAGATTCTTCCGAGTTACATAACTCTTGAACTGTGCTAAATGTATAAACCAAGTATTCCTAACAATTAAATTTCTATTTATTTTAAATATCTTTAACTTTGTTCTCTTTTCATTTGGTATGGGATATATAAATGTAGACTGATTTCACTGAAGCCAAATTTAAGCAAAAAAAATATAAAAAATTACATAAATCCATTGCAAAATGAAAACGATAAACAAAACATTTAAAAAAGTAATGATGGGAGCCATATGTGTATTAGGTACATAGTTTTTTATGGGTGCAGGTTTGTAGTAGCACATCGTAGATTTAGCTGAGCCTTGCTCCTTGTTAAAAAGTTTTTGCCTGTTATAAAGCTTTGGGGTATTATATATATTACAGGAGTAGACAAAATGATACCTCTGTTGACAAAACCTATCAAATCAAAACATTGTTTTTTACTGAGGTGATTTAACACCAACCATGGGGCTGGCATGAAATCACTTGTGGCCCATGAACTTTTGGAAGTGAAACTTTGACAGCCCTGGGGGAATACAAGGATTTCCACATCTGGATCAGAGTGCTTTTGTGCCAGTGTTCAGGCGACATTTTTTTGTTGGCAAATGTTCACGAGAAGGTCAGAGTGCAAAGTAATTTAAACAGCTTGGCTTGAACGGCTGGTTTTTGACGGGGTTTGTTTGCTGGTCTCCCTCCAACTCTGCTCGGATTGTTGATTCCACAGAGGCCTTACACTGGCCAAGAATGCCTGGCTTGCTTCCCTTCAATCTTTACCAGATTAAACGACAATGTCAATCACCCCCATCTTCAGGCCTCTAACCCAGAGAAGTTCCTCAACACTGGAGGTAACCCATGCATCAGCATCTCCCAATCTATATGTAGAGGGTCAGAGTTCAGGAATTTCATTATTTTGTAATAAGTTTTGTTTTCTGTATTGTTAATAAATTGTTACATATAACTCTTACAGGATCCAGACAATTGTTTACTTGGTGAAACAACATTTGACTACAACTCCTGTATCTGCATCTCAAATCCAAATCCTTATTTTACATGTTGAAGGTATATTTAATACTTAAAACAAAAAAGTTGCCTACAAATAAAGGCGAACCAAAGTGTGGCTAAACCATAGTTCTGAAATGGCAAACATATCGTGTTCATGTCAAGATGGCTGCCTTACCTTATTCATATATTATATACATGTGATGTTTTAAATCTGAAATGTCTACTGGTTGAGAGGCCCGCAGCCGTGGCTTAGTGGTTAGCGATTGCCCTTTATGAAGCCTACTTCAATGTACTGTGGGCCCGTGGCTGTGGCTAAGTGGTAGCAAGTGCGCCTCCTAAACTGAGCCTGCTTTGATTTACCGTTCACCTGATTGAGTCTGCCTGTTCACTGTCACATGGGAGAAATGTTGTGGCTCCGGCAATCGCGGGGGTGGTTTTTACGAGGTTTCCTCCAGGTTTTGCACCGTAATAAGGCTGTGTACAGTGTGAAATGGACAATCTGTCGTCATAGAAGTGAAATACCCTTGAGTATGACGTTAAACACCAATCAAACAAACAATCGATGTACAGTTCATGGGATCGAGACTGACTGTCGACCCTGGTATATGAGCGAGTCACAAGATGTGGCTCCGGCAACTGCGGGGGTGGTTTTTACAAGGTTTCCTCACGGTTTTCAACCGTAATAGGGCAAGGAACAGTGTGTAGTGGAGAATCCACGGTCATATAAGTGAAATACCCTTGAGTGCGACATTAATCCCCAATGAAACAAAGAAAACAAATCTAGCGGTTAAGCATTTTGTTGCCCAGTTGCTCGAAGCACTATAAAATTTAATCATCTATTAGATGACATCACGCCATGCTGTAGATCTATCTCTAACCCAGTGTTAGCAATTTAATCTGGTGTTAGCGACTATTGCTCTTTTGAGTAACTTGGCCCTGGTGCTCTCATTGATATTGTAAAGCCTAAATTAAGTTATATTTGATATACCCCATTGTACCTGAAAGCTGAAATGGAGGTCACAAATTATTCCAAAATGGCTGCCATTCCTTGATGCAAAGACTGCCTCTTTGCCTAAAAGTCTGGATATTGGCTATATGGCGAAAAAAAATAACTCTGACAATTTGTTGATTATTTAGATGCTCATTAGCTGAGAATTCAGGGGAATATTGTTTACATCATGCTTAAGTCTTGAAGTTTCCTTAATCTAGTCTTATTTCTTTAAGAATTTGAACCATTTGTACCACCTTACATTTAATAGTTATTATTAATATTGTGGAATAAAGTCAGAGCTTTTGTCCATTAAATTAAATTTAAACAGAAGTGATGCACCGGAGCACAAGTATAGAAAATATAGAGAATGTAAATAATTAATACCTGTTTAGGATAGGAATTAGCTAGAATTATACCGATAATAGAATTGCAATGATAGCCATATATGTTTCATACCAGTTTATAGATATAAAAGGAGTTTTGTCAGCAATTCTGTAGAATAAATTATGACGGAATGAATGAGAAAAAACAACCAGTCATACATATGAGACCCTGAAATAGACATATGAGTAGTTTAACAGACCCAGTGAAAAGAATTAGCTTCATAAGTAACCCACATATACACGCCTCATATGAAAACCAGTTCTGAGGTCACTCGGTGCATCAGTCTAACCTCCTCTCAGTGATAGGAAATGAACAACTGGCCTACAATACAGCAGGTGGTTGGGAGGGAGCTTTCTGTTGCCCTGGTGCTCTCTGCAACAGCAGAACATATCTTTTCATCTTCTCATTGTTGTTGCCAGCGAGAAAAGCGTAGTGAATAAGCTATACATGTGGTATTTCATTATTTTTTCATAATTTTCATAGTATCTAAATTTCCTTATTAAAATTATTACATTTAAATTAAATAGTAGTTAACACTAACAACAAATAGTTGAGTCGATATTTTAAAACAAAATTTGGAAATATAAAAGTGCTCCTATTTTAAGGTTTCCATTTTTTATTAAACTTATTGATTAATTTAGGTGTTTTTTATAAGATGTTTTTAATGAAGTGCAAAACAATTTCATCTTGTTTCAATGTCAAGTATTTAATAATACCCCTTTGTTTGGTGATGGCTTTAAATTGTAAATTTATCATGGTGATTTTCTGCATGTCTGATTGGAAGAAAATTTATTGAAGTGAAAGGTCAGAGATCAACCTCTGGAAAAGTAGGTCACAGAGTCATTCGGTGCAATGAACTTGTAGAAATAAGAACCTGTGGATTTTAGGCAAGCAGTCATCCATAACCCAGGCTCATACAATGAGACTTTACCTGGCTTTAAGATGTCAACTGTAAATGCCTTAATAATATTTTTCTGTCCAAAAGCAGTAATATTATGATAAATCATAATTTGAATTCCATATCTATAAAAAAATTATTAAACTTAGCTAGTTTCTTTTATTCTTAGTTTATGAATTAGCTTAAAGTTAACAAGACTTAAGCTCTAATATATCTGCATAACACGTTGTTTTTTTTAAAATGTAATTCTGTTTGGACTATTAGAGGGTTTAAACTAATAATATGTCTGCTTCACTAACTCAACTGACTAAGTTAGAATCACTTAACAAGTATGTTTTTATTACTGCTATGCGAATGATTATAATTACAGGTGAATTATTATTATTACAGGGTAAGAGCCAACACCTGCTTGATAACCATCAATATGTTGGTTAACCTCTGTATTAATCTTTCATACTTTATTTTCTTACATGTGGAGGAACATCAATTGTCTCTGTGGGTGGGTGGGTGGGAGGAAACTTTTGCGGCCCTGAAAACTAAGGCATAACCCAAAGCCCATTTATTTGTGATTTCTTTGTATTGCGGCCCTGCGATGACCACATCTCTTCTTCGTTGGGTGACGTAGAGGGGTGTGTTCTCTATCACACAACTTATAACTCTCATTGTCATTAGCTGAAATATTCATCAATTTATTTATTTTTCATTGAAATTCCCCTTTCTGGTTAGATTTATTGTAAACATTTGGTAAATATCTTGCTCGCTACATATTTATACCATGTACCATCTCTTGAGATGCCTTTAGGTTATTCATAACAACTCGAGATAATCATCTATTTAGAAACTTTTCTTTAGGGTTTTTTCTAAAACACGAGATGAGTCATCAGTTTTAATTAATCAACATATCTGGCCAATGTGATTTCACTTTTAGAAATATAAAGATCTTGAATGTACCTGTTACAGTTGAAAAGAATAAGGAAAGGAAGTCTTTTCATGTCATTCCTTTTCTTCAGTTAATAATATTCACTATCAGTTGTGTTTTTGAAACTATCACAATGTTCAAACAATGTCAAACAAGACTGGCAGCACAGAGTGGTGAAATCCCAACTCCTGAAGTACATATATTTGTTGTTGACCAATAATACAGCGTTTACTCACATATAGCCATTGCTCCTCAGGTGAAAAAATTGTCCCCTTGAGATCTTGTTTTTCATTGGAGGGATGGGGATATGGCAATGTGGAGTGGACAATCCATCGCCATATAAGTGAAATACCCTTGAGTATGACGTTAAACACCAATCAAACAAACAAACAAATCAAAGTCTATTAGTGGAAAATAAAAAAAAAAAACAGACAAATTAACACTTTATCTCATCAAATCAGTCAGTCAATTCAAACTTTCTTCTTTCCAAAATGTCAAATTTGACAAGGTCATGAGCTGAATAACTTCTCAGTTAAAACCAACTTTACTGTTTAATGTCTCAACAGAAAAAAAAAGGATTTTATCTCTATTATAGAATGTTCTCTGGGCTCACCCCAGAAAGAAATAACCAATGTGATTAATCACTTATTTTTTATTTATTTAAAAAATATATATATTTCATCATTTGCCTGTCAAATGTAACTATGATGTGCACTGTGGTCTCAGAAGTTCTCCTAAAAAAAATATAGCTACTTATTCAAACTGAATGATACATATTTTACTATTTATCCAGCTGAATTGTCTAAACTATAACAGTAGCTGTAAACTTTTGTTGTCATATGTAGCTACTATGTCGGTGTTTTGAATTCCCACTCTAAATGGTTTAGTATTCACATCGTTTTGATAGTTAAATAAACAAATGTCCATCACTATCAAAATATAGTATGAGTGGCTTGTTTGTTGTTATGAATTAATTGTTTTAAATCAAAATATTGAATTGAGTTTGTTATGAAAGACTTTTGGTCTGTAAACTCTTGTTTTGACGACTACATGGAGAGGCGGCAGTAAAGTTAATTTAAACACATTGGTGCAAGTCCTGAGGGTTTGTTATTAATACTTGCCTAGTTCCTCAAATAAGTCAAATAACCTTGAGAACAACATTAAAGATTACGAAAGTCATATCTGTTGAACCTATCTAAGAAAGTAATGTATATGTCATCTGTTTTAATTAATATACATCCGTGTGCCAGTGTGATTAATTTTTTTTAGAAATATATGATAACCCCTTTAGGTTCTAGCTTTGTTTTTTTGTCCAGGAAGTCACCTATTTTACTGTCAAGCGTTGTTAGTTCTCTTCTTACCAGCTTCTTGCCAATATTACCAACTTCACAAGTTAACATAATTGGTCTTTAATTTGAGCCGTGGCTTGCATGACACTGTGAATAAATAATATCTGTTGCTTTATATTGGCGGATCCACCTGCCTTCTTAGATACTTTCAGGGCCCATGGCTTAGTGGTTCGCATGTGCACTTACTAATCCTACTTCTATGTGGTGTTAACAGGATTGAGTCTCTCTTTCGACCCTCGGGTATATGAGTGAGTAACAGAATGTGGCTCCGGCAATTGCAACGGTTGTTTTTTTTATAAGGTTCCTCTCAGTTGTCCATCATAAAAAGGCAAGGAACACTGTGAAGTGGACAATCTGTCATCATATATGTGAAATACCCTGGAGTAGGACATTAAGACCCCAAGCAAACATCCAAACAAACCTAGATACTTTGTTTAAGAACATGTTGTACAACTGGGCAATACAGAAAATAGACTGTGGATGGGTTACAGCTGACCACAATCAAAGGTGTCAGTTTTTGCCCATGCGAGACTATTAAGTGGAGGGTTCAGGTATTGCCTGATGCTCTACCCCTGTACTGTGGAATATATGTTCAGCATACTGAGGCTGTTTCAGGGGTTTTATGTTGCCTGACATGTTTGACCTGACAGGGCCTCCTCCTGTCTGTATTAACACCATGTGGTTCAACCCATTGTTTGTTAGACCTATGTTATTTCATGTGGCAACCAATCATGTTCTATACAACACTATTGTTTATTTAGCTTGTGCTTCAGATTTCTGCTGTGTTGTGGCCTAATTGTTTACTCTTTCTCTCATATTTTTTTTCTTTTCTTTTTTGGGCTCAGTATTAACTTTTTTGTTGGTTAGTAAAATTATAGGTAAAAAAGTTCATGCATTCCATTTTTCTCTGAATTGTTACTGCGTATATATTTGAAGGCAATTTGCTATCTCATCAACTAATGCCAATGATGGTTAAGAAATCAAATCCTAATGTAAAAGAAGTAGTTGCACCGACGTGCACAAGGGTGAAACCTAGCGTTTGCACGTGTACATTTAGCAGACCCATGAATTGGATCACGTCATAGAAAGAAATGTTGATATCTTTTTGGTCCTTTGATGGCAAGTTCACTGCTCAAATAACTCACTTATGACAAAGAGATATCGGTTTTCTTTCCATGGGCTGTTGGCCACTTAAACAAAAGTCTAGAAAAGGCAATTGCGATGCCCTTTTACACTAATAGGTAGATCTTCCTGTTACTCACATGCCCAAAGAGCTACATGGTACCTTGTGATTATCCTATCTTGCCATTGCGTTAACCCATAGCGTAAGCACACTGTGTTTTGAGTGAAATAGCCTTAGGTATAGTAAAGCTCAAAATGCCCAACCAAATAAATAGATTCATCCTGATCCTCTCCTCCCCTGCTCCGCCCTCCCACCCCCTTCTCATACGAGGGCCAAGGGGGAAGACATTGTGCATATCAATTTCTTGCAATTTTGCTTATTTCCATTGCATTACGACAAACCTCTCCTTTACCTCTGGCTTTTTATCAACCCAACACTTATTCAACTATGGCCAACCCTGTTCCGTTCACAAAAATCTCTGAAACCTCAGTTGGGGAACTATTGGGAAATTATGTATAGGACAAACACCTTCCATAAAGTCTTTTGTTTAAGAAGCGTGTCAATGGCTGTCAAGTCCCTGATTTTACTCCTTTCATCCTATGAGTTGTTTTACAGAGATATTTACCTCTAACACACTCATGCTTGCTCATGTATAACAAAGTGACAGGGGAAACCACACAGATACATGTAGTCATGCAATAAACAATATTGTATGATACGAGAAATGCCAAGTTTAAAAACCATAACCTGAGCTCTCTGATTGTGTTTATATTGTGACACTAACGATGTGTTATTTCCTGTATAAAATTAATATGCTTTATTTTTACAATGTGTAACTCCTGTCGTAAGCATTGGACATCATGCTTGATAATATATTGGAAACATTTTCAATTATATTCATAAGAAATAATGTGATCATATAAGTGAAATACGAGTATTGACATATTTAGCAACTTAGAAACAACTTGTTTGATAAAACACACACACAAAAAAAAAACATTGATGCTTTTCAATAACTACACATGAAAACAGAATTAAAGGCATTAAATTGTAATGTCAAAATGACAAAAATGTAATGTCATACCCACAAACATTTTAGTAAGGCATTAAATTACAACCAATCAATCACAATTTGCTATGGAATTGGAGGATTCCCTAAGATCACAAAAAAACTGTTCCGAAAACACCAAAGCATACTTAGATAGTAAAGCAGAGGCTGACACTTTATTGCTGCATTGGAGGTAAGAATGTCAGTCCAACGCTTTTTTGTCAGCTCTTGTCTTAAGATTTTGAATGAGCTGAACGTCATGATATTCTTTGCGCAACCATCCAGTACTTGGATGAAATGTTTTGTAACCAAATACAATTTTTGAGCTAGTGAATTTATTTCTGGTTTGTGTTTGTATGATTTCAGTTTTGAGGAAGTGAGCAGTATAGAGTCCGTCTCAAATCATCATTACTCTCCCATGCACCCACAGAGTGAGACGCCTCCACCGTTGAAAGGACGCAAACAAAAAGAAGACAAGTACTGTGGCGTTTGTGGGGATAGAGCTCTTGGATATAACTTTGATGCCATTTCATGTGAATCCTGTAAAGCATTCTTCAGGAGAAACGCGCCTAAGGGTTTGGTAAGTGAAATCAGTGCTGTTATTTTTATTCATTCAATTTCT
Source organism: Mopalia ciliata (assembly GCA_034783835.1). Lineage (NCBI taxonomy): Eukaryota > Metazoa > Mollusca > Polyplacophora > Chitonida > Mopaliidae > Mopalia > Mopalia ciliata. The sequence goes on from JAVFBW010048813.1 coordinate 18,693, forward strand.
TGGTGTAAGTGGAGCCCCTCTCGTGGTTTAGTGTGTGCTTACTAATCCTCCTTCCCCTTAACCATTGATGGGATTGAGTCCATTTGTCGACCATCAGGTATATCAGTGAGTTACATGATGTGGCACTGACGATCACCGGGGTTATTTTTAGGACGTTGCAAATGGTTTTCCGCTATACTTAGGCAAGGAGCAGTATAAAGTGGAAAATCCATGGTTAAATAAGTGAAATACCTATGTATGACGTTAAATCCTAAATCAAAAAACAAAACAAATCTTTGTATACGTAGAGATTTTAGTAAATCACTTACACGAAGCTGATTGCTGACCATTGTAGCTGGTTGTTGTTTTTTTTTCTTTTCTATTTACTATTAGGGGAGCTTAATCTTCTGTGATAATCCCATTGCTGTGTGAATATTAAAAAAATTCACCTTTAAGAGGGCATGTATCATGTTTTATTGTAGTATGTGTGTACCCTTAAAGTAAGCACAAACAAATTGGTGATGTAAGTTTAAATGTGGATAGCAAGAAAACTATGAAACTTATGAAAATAAATTAGACATAAGACATTGGGTCATTATAAAACTAGACAGAATTCTCTAAAAGGGATTGAGCTGGTGGACAGATTGTGTGTTTTATTAGTCAACACCATGTTGGTTTGGATAATTACATGGAGTCTGCATGCACTATTGATCATGGTATATTAGGGGTGATATTTAAAGTCTGGTGGACAGGGTATGAAGAAAGGAATTAGGTCAGGTACTGGTGTGAGTGGGTGGGTTTGTTTGCTCACAACTCTATGTTAAACCCTCAAAATGATTTATTATACTCCATGAATCCACAGTATGTTACTAATACACTATAATACATAAGATTGGACTAGGTTTATTCAATAATATCAAACTGGTTGGAGGTTGCTTGGATATTGAGTTTTTTCATGACACATAGTAATTCCTTAGTAATTATTTGGTACAATTTTAGAGCCTTAAACAGACCTGCCTACCCGGAGTATTTCTTACGCAAAATTTGTGTTGAATACACTAATGTGACATGCTAATACACGCCGAAATTCAAATTTAATGGCAGGATGTTACACAAAAATACACATAATACTCCTCCAAAATGGCTTCATCGTGGCTGGCTACATATAGTTATACTATGTTGCATTTCATGGGTATGCTCTAAGTTAATTTCTTTGAAATAACAGAAAATATGTTGATGAATATATAAATAGCCAGGAGTCAGTGGTACTAGGTATTATATTTTATCATATTTTGTTAGGAAACTTTAAAGAAAAGTTCATCTTTTATACATTGCCAAAAATGGCGTTTTAAATAAGCCAGACAGTCTGTTTTCCACAGTTCAAAGCTTAGATCCGTGTGAAACTGTAGTAGCTGACCCCAAATGTCAGTGAATATAATATTACAGGAGGAAACCCACTTGAGAAATCGGTAATTGTGACCAAGGATTATGTAACATGTGTAATTTGTTTGATTTATAAACAGTTAAAAAAAACACTACACTGTACATAAATGTGGGCAACAATTATCCACATATTACATGAAAATACTCTGACTTGGTGTTCTTCCTGGATTACTATAATTCCAGAGTTTACAGCTAGGCCAATAAACACTTGTATTATGGTATTCTCATTCATAAATGGGTTCTGGTTGTGATTATGCACTGGTGGAATGTTTGGTCTGAGCACAATTGGTCAGAGCAATGAGTATTTGGTCTGAGCATAGATGGTTGGAGCAATGAGTGTTTGGTCTGAGCATGGATGGCTAGAGCAATGACTGTTTGGTCTGAGCATAGATGGTTAGAGCAATGACTGTTTGGTCTGAGCATAGATGGTTAGAGCAATGACTGTTTGGTCTGAGCATAGATGGTTAGAGCAGGAGTGTTTGGTCTGAGCATAGATGGTTAGAGCAATGAGTGTTTGGTCTGAGCATAGATGGTTAGAGCGATGAGTGTTTGGTCTGAGCATAGATGATTAGAGCAGGAGTGTTTGGTCTGAGCATAAATGGTTAGAGCAATGAGTGTTTGGTCTGAGCATAAATGCTTAGAGCAGGAGTGTTTGGTCTGAGCATAAATGGTTGGAGCAGGAGTGCTTTGTCTCAACATAAATGGTGAAAGCAACAAATGTTTGGTCTGAGCATAAATTGTGTGAGCAGGAGTGTTTGGTCTGAGCATAAATGGTTGGAGCTGGAGTGTTTTGTCTCAACATAAATGGTGAAAGCAACAAATGTTTGGTCTGAGCCTAAATTGTGTGAGCAGGAGTGTTTGGTCTGAGCATAAATGATCAGAGCAAGGAGTATATGTTCTAATGTGTCTAATATATATTGAGACGGGGCAAGATGTGGACTAAGGGTGTTTGTACTCTGTCAGTATATAATGAGTGAGTTGGGTATGACACAGATTATCTTTGAGAAAAGGGAAAGGGTAAGGTACTCCTGGCTTTGCATTCACAATTAAATTACAACCTCCTTATAAGAATTTAGAAATAAACTCAATTATGGAGTGGTTTTATGAAACTTAACAAAGAAATAACAAGTACATGTAATGCGACTTTGTACATTTTTGCTGTATATTGTAACAAGCAACAAAAACGACTTTAACCTGAAGATGATGTAGGTTCTTTTTTCGAAAGCTTTCTGCAATATACAGCAATAATGTTCAAAGGTGTATTACTTGTTATTTCTTTGTTATGTAAGAATTTAGAAAGAATAGATTAAATAAAGTTTAACTTGAGCTACCAAATCGATTGTTCATGCTTGATTTTTATATTCTCAGCGCAAAATATCTAGCATATGTGAGAAGATCATTTGGAAAAAAGTGTCTTTTGGGACAAAGATTAACAAAACCAAGCTATTAGTCTGATGTAAATTACCTGTCTGAGTTAATACAGAGATGCTAATTCTCTGCGCTCTTCTATTTATCAATGGTCACATTGATGAAGAAACTGTCAAAGGTCATATCTTCAGATATCTCCCTCTCAATTCGCCATTGTTTTCTGTCTTCAACATGTACATTAAATCAACTTGACAGCTCATGAACTCTAAATAGATACTTTATGGGGCTCTGACAAAAACATGTTAATGTACATAGTATCAGGCGTTTATTCAACCTTGAGCATATTAAAATTTACAAACATGGCTATGTATTATCCAAGAAATACAGCCGTACATGCGCCACCTCCAGTAGAGCATGCTTTAATCAAACGTATAATTAATTTAAGAATATCAATAAAAACCCTTATTTATTTATTTAAAACTCTGAAAACTTTAATGGCATTATTTTGTTCAACGGGGCCATACTATGCCTTTTTTTTTTTCCACCAATCAATTTTTCTTTCCACTTAACCCAATTAAACACATTAATAATATTCATAACAGATGGATCATGTAGGATTGATGATGATCATCACGATACTGTATACAATTTATGTATATATTTTTCTTCCAAACCTGTAATTTTACTCCATCTCGATTTAATAATCAACAGGCAACGACTAATAATGTATTAAACTAACCCGAATAATATTTCGTCTGATGTGTACCAGTTACATACCTGTCTACCTAGTGTATTTGAGAGTATTTGGTACACATAATTTATGCTGGAAGCACAAATAGGAAAATCTTGTGAATTAAGTTTCCTACTAAAAGAAATAGATATCAAATACTCAATTCTGAGTCCATGAAGACAAAAATACTCAAATAGAAATTTATGACATAAGAAAATACACATAGTGAAATATTGTTCAGTATATGCTTGAAAAGATATGTTTGAAGGCAGTAAATGAATAGAATGGTCAGAAAATAAGCCTAAAATGGTGATTTTTACACAGAAATACCATTGAGGGAGGCAGGTATGCAGTAAGAGGAATAATTAAAACAAGTGAATTATTAGGGCTTAGTGTAAATGGTCTTACTTTTGTATTTTTTTATCAGTGTTAATTGACCCAGGTGACTGGGAATTCTTGCACATTTAGACTTGCACCGTTGTTGCAGCCATGGTCCGCATGGTAATACATAATTATCGCCTGTGTATGGCTGCTTCACCTTTTAAAATAGACAGTAGGTCAAGAATATGTCTGCTGTTCTATGCATTATCAATTCTTTGCACAATTATTCACTATGTTTGTGATAAAAAAAAGCTGAAATATTTACTGAATACTATTGATACAACTGAGTCAATATTATGCATGCAGTCATTGATCATACGCATTTTATCTCGTCGGGCATTACTTAAAAGGAGTCCGCACGATTCTATGACCAACGTTTGTCTGTCTGTTTATCTTGATAATCCTGGAGGTAGGACTGAAATTCAATACAACATTGCAGGAGAGACTCTTTTGCTAGAATCACGCCCCTTCTACAGAAATTGATTAGTTGAAATATGAATAGGCAAATAGTGGTACAGAAATAATGACTAAAATGTAAAGTGTAAAAAATAAGAAAAAAAAGTTATTTGGATGAAAATGTATTGCAAAGAACTACTTTAATGAATCAACCTTTTTTCCTTAGTTACATAAAAAAAAATTATTTCAATATGTTTTGAAAGGGTCTCTTTTTTAGTAAAGAATTTCTTCTTCTACATTCAGAGATCATTTGGTCTGCAGACTCTATTGGAAAGTCCCGGCACTTTGAGGGAGCTCCTTGTTGCTCTCATAGTTAAGGGGCAACATGAAGCCTAACTAATTGTTACTATAATCACCACTGAATATGTTAAATATCTAGTATCTCTGGTTTCCAATGATAAATTTAGCTTAATATAAAGAGTATGGTAACTGTGAGGAAACTTTTTCAAGATGACAAAATTCTGTGGGGGAAATACTAAGGTAAACAGTAGTGTTTCATCGTAAATAAACTTTGTTTGAGATTTAGTATTTCTTATTTGTGATTTAATCAGCTATTAGGCACTGTCCTGGTGCCAGTAGTTTAAGGAGCAATAAAATTTAGTCCGGGATCAGATAACATATCTTCATTATGAAGGTCTTTATCTCATCCTAGATTAGTGAGTAAATCTGCCGCTATCTTAGCGTGCAGCAACAGGACACTGCTCTTTAGTTATACGAGCGGATTACCGGTCCACTCAGTCCATAGTAGTCAGCTCCCTTTGTTATTTTCGATCAAGCTTATTGATTTTGTAACATTCTTATGCAATGCAATTCTGGATTTCATTGTCCCAAGACATAGTGAGTGACTTGCAGGAGTGCTCTCCCCCTTCACCACACTGGCATCATACTTTGACATAACCTTGTGCAGCTAAGAACATCAGTCAAATCAAAATGCAAAATTCACACACAGGCTGTTGGAAATAAGTTTTTCAAAACTTTTTCTCTCATGAATAAAAAATTTATGGACAAAAATCACATCTTAACCACGTCAAGGTGAAAAATATTTCAAGATTTTGCATGTAAATAATAAAGTGACAAGGATTTATGCCCGATTCTCTTTGTGCCATTACATTATAAGCTTTGATGTCCCTTGGATAAAATTGGTCCATTTGACTTTTATCCCTGCCACATTTATACACTCGTGGGTTTATTAAGCATAATACATTTTTTGCTATTCTTTCAGGATTTTGAACATTATTTATTGCTATAGATGAAGAAAAATAGCCTACAGTTTGTGAATACGGCATTTGAATATATATTTTCAAAATATTATCCACTAATACAGATGAGGTGTTTTTTTTCAAACCAAGAAGACGAATCAGCTGTTCTTTGCTCGGCAGCTTCAAGATTTATTAGGCTATCCTGTATACTTTAAAGATAATTTTCACGGACTGTTGTGGTGCAGCCATGATCACTGATGAACGTGCTTCTATCTGCAGTGGGAATATGTCCCGGAAGCAACCATTGGGATGCTAGATATCGCCTCTCTGTCATATCTCACAGACATCTAAACAATGTCCCATCATAAAGATTTCCCAGTGTCCCTGTCTGTATGCTGGAGGTCAGCCTTGTTCGTGTAAACACAATGCGCCGGCTAGATAACAGACAAGTCTTTCCTAGCTACAGGCAACAAATGCAACACAGGAAATATTTGAGGATTTTTTTTATATTTCTTAGCCATATTTCACGTGTCTTTAAAAGCTAAGAGACCTTCAAAGTTCAGAAATAGATCCTGCCTGAATCAGACTAAAAGGTCACTTGCTCAATAAGTGACATGACCTTTTTTATTCTGGTTCATTATAGTTTTAATTGAGTCCCTCTATACCTCAGGAGGGACAGTTATTGACCATAATAAAAAACAATTCTTGTGAAAGGCCAAAAATAGAATACTGGGTCCTGCTTTTTTACCAACCAGGAGCATATCATGTTATTGACACAAAACTGGGTCCTCTTACTGACCAAACATAAGGTAAAGCCCTTTTTATGGACTATATGGCCAGGCCCCATATTGACCATACACACAAGACATCTTAAGAGATGGTACAAAAGAACAGGCCTGGTTATTGATCAAACACAAGACCAGGTTCACTTCCTGCATTGACAAAGCCCCTTCGTTAACTTTGCAGGACAGAAACACTCAATGCCAAGTTCAACCTCACATGGATGGGAGATCATACATTATTTGAAAAAATATCTTAACAAGTCGGCCTAGTGTCAGTGTTCTGTTTGCCCTCATGAATTCCTAAGATATAAAACTGGCCATGTATTAGGGCCAAAAAAAGAATAAAACGATTAAATTAGAAAAAATCTCACACTTAGTTAGGTAATTCAGGTTCTTGAATATGATCTGTTCATTTGACTGTTACCCTTTGACTATTCGCCATCGCAAAAAAGTTGTCAGCTAACTGCTATGTGCCTTTCAAAACACAGAACACTAGGCGATAAACCACAATCAGAAAAACAAATACGACCTAGCTGACCTAGTGAGATGACTTTATTCTAAATATTGTTCTAAACAATGTTCGCAAACAAAGGACGCCTTCAGCCACCACCAACCACTACAAACTTTCTTTTTACGGCATTTACATTGTTCCTCTGTTTTCTGGTAGTATACATATACTGATGAACATTAAAAAAAAAGTCTTGTCATCCCTTGAATAATTAAATTATGTGTTTAGAATTTCTAGGCGGGTTTGCCATCTCAGAAAGTCAAGGGGCATTAACTCTGCCATGTAATGTAGTAAGAGTTATGTCCCTTGATTCTGAGTATCCAACTTTGACCATATACAAATGTATTTTGTTTAAGCTTGTATTAATTAGTTTCCATTACTCAATTTTCTTGTGTATTTTGCAGGAATACTTTAAATGTCCGTACGAGGAAAAGTGTAAGATGGATGTGTCAAATAGACGATTCTGTAAAAGATGTCGGCTAAGAAAATGTTTTGAAATTGGTATGAGGAAGGAATATATACTCACAGATGAGGAAAAGAAACGAAAACGTGAGCGGATTGAAGAGAACAGATATAGGTATGTTTATTAATGCATTCATTCACCATTCTCATGTGATAATACTCTTTCTGCAGGGCCTCATTCAACCCATTTAATAGCTTGTGTAAATAATAAGCTTGTACCAATGAGACTTACTGTCCTCTAAAAAGAGTTAATGTGTATAGAAGAAAAAAAAATGAAGTATTAAACAGGGATTCAATCTTAAGGCTTATGGTGGGCGATGAACACAAACTAAACTGTTTTCTCACACTATGACTCAGTCCACTCTATTCGTAAGATCATGACCCGCCATTTAAGTCAATTGAAACTTTTCCTCTCATTCTAAAAAAGAGGTAAAATCATTCTCCCTTTTGTCAAGACTTTGGCTCTCCAGTTAAGTTTAGTTGTACAACTGACCTTTTTGTCAAGAGGCTACTTTTAAATGATGGATGAAGAAAGTTTTAATGAACAGAGTGATAAAGTTCTGTTTTGTTTTGGGTGAAACGATACAACAACAGCAGAAATGCCTCTATAATACATGTACATGCTGGCCCCGTGAGGGAGCGGGTGGGCCATGGCCCTGCAGAATACTCCCTCAGCTTCCTTGGTCGATCGTGAGAGGCGAGAAAAGTGGTTGCTTTCTGTTGCCCTGGTGTTTGCAGAGCTAAAGGGTAACGGGAAGCAGATTTGTTTATGATTTTCTGTATTTGTGTCCGTCGTCATATAAGTGAAATACCCTTGAGTACGACGTTAAACTCCAATCAAACAAACAAGCAAATAATTGCATAATCAAAATGCCACGTGTTTTTATGCAATAAACCATGTTGGTAAAATGGGGAGTAGGTTATCTCTCTTTGCTTTGCATTGTGTTGACTAGGTTACCGATCGAGGTGCGATAGTAAACAATGTCAACTCAAAATATTTCTTGATGACTTGCCATTCTGATTAAATTCAGTAAAAACATTGTCTTTATTCTTATAAAGTTGAGACTTGAGATTGGGTAATGCTGAACTCTTTAGCAGCCATACTTTGGCATTTACCGGCCTGAAGTGCCTCGATGACTTGAACTTTGCCTGTCAAAGGTAAAACTTTGCGTCGGGACATCTTTACACTAACAGTGAACTCTCATTTTAATGATTTAAAACTGCTTAGTCTGATGTTTTGTTGAGTTTGTAACTTTAGCCACTACATGTAGCTGAAAGCCAATTCAATACATCTGTGTTCAATTTCTGGCGGGTTTAATGCAACTTATCTTTCTAGTCCTAATCATTAATGTAGATCATGCCTTTGTGTTCCTAATTGTACTTAAGCCATTGGCTATGCTTGTTTATTATTGAATTGAAACCACACACAACCCGGATTAAAAAATCTGTAGGATCAACGATGCAGCTGGGTTCCCGTCGAGATCAGACTTGTCTGAATGCAGTCAACAGCATGCTGCGGCCATTACAAACACGTTGTCTTATGCGATTATTGAATGTTAGGATTGTAAAAACCCCACAGATGATATGCTTATATCCGATTTATTCCTTAATCGCTGTGCATCTAAGCGGACTCTTTAACATGGAGTAAGATACGAAAGGACTACAATTTGTTAAACTGAGTTGCATATAACCGGGCCCGACTGTACTTGAAAACCGTTGAAGGCAAATAATATGCATGCATATGTTGCATGATTTTTTCTATAAGCTGGTAGGTATCTGAAATCCAACACTGTCACTAGTTCAAAAATTTCATCTCCCATTCTGACTG
>JAVFBW010048814.1:2269-17841 GCA_034783835.1 Mopalia ciliata
ACTTCTCTTTTCCGCATTAAAAGTGCATTATGTTTTTCTACAACGCAAATCATTTCCGTTTAACTTATGATCCATTATATAATGAGAGAAAAATATCCCGCTATTTTCATTTTCTGATTACATTCTATCGATATTGGTTTTGCATGGTTACTCAAAAGTACGGCTTTTTGAAGGGTAGTAGAATTGCGTAGGAATTTAGTATACAGAGTGGTGGATATATACTCCATAGCGCTTCGAATTTTTCCCTGGGTTGCAAACGCTCAGATATACTGCAATAACTTGTACGGGTAAATTTCATTCTGTCAAACTGTTTTCTTTATTTTCAGATTGACGATGATATCGGTGTTGGGAAGAGACCGGTAGAAAATAAATTAAAAACACATATTGTTGTAAGTATTTACTCACAAGTAGTTGTTATCGTGAAGCTAGCCGTGTCGATCAAGCTGATTCGGTCAGACAAAATCCTTTTATACCACTCCTATTGGAAAATGACTATATTCTCGGGTAAGTTATGGAAGCTAGCGAATACAAAATGAAGCCAGTTTTTCATTAGGCGAATTTATTTTTCATATATACCCATGCACTTTCCAGTGTTCTCTTTCTCAATCCCGTTGTCTCAATGTTTGCTTCGGACAACAGGCGAGTTCGAACGAATGACACTATTTGAAAGCGAACATTGCCTCAAACCAATCACACGCGAGAAAATGCATCACGTGGCATACCGACGTCAAATGTTCGCGCCTTTATTAGCAACAGTTCACAAAATCAAAATCAGCTGTTTTTATTAAAATACAATTTTTTATCGTTTTTTGAGAGCGTACAAATAAATCTGTATTTTTCTCTTAAAAATCGCGCCAAACTGCGTTGCACGTTTCTTCTACAAAAACAGTGATATTTGGTACTTCACGAAACAATTCCATCTACCGTTTATCTGGGCGTATCAATACGCAAAAGGCTGGATATGTTGAGCTACGTTAAAACACATGAGGATCTAAGTACCGGTTATAACTTAAAGGTGAAGAAACGACTTCTCATAGTAAAATTGCTATAAAAAAAGTTTATAAAAAATTAAGTTTAGCAAAAAAGAGCACTCTGAAACTCGACTGTTGAGCAAAGATTGAGGACTTGTTAGGCCAAGTGTAACTTATGATAATTAATGTTACGAAATCAATGACCTGTAAACACGGTAGGTCATTTGATTTCAAGAAGAATTGTGTTTTGCCATAGGGCAGACCTCAGAAAGAACTAATCTATTATAAAATAATGTCAGTGTTGTCTGATGTTGAACTTTGTAAGATCTATAGTTTTGACATTTTTGATGTACTACCTTCACTGTCAAGTTTTGTATCAGGTTGATGATTAATAGAGTAAATATATATCAGATTCTCCAGAAAATCGTTTCATTTCGTTCTGAAACGTGGCAAATATGCCGCAAAATGTTCTAAATTCGCCTAACATTTCTTCATACCCGATTGGCAAAATCTACCGTCCTCCTGGGAAATTTCCAGGTTGTTTTTAATCAAACATTTGAAAATATTCTTAATAAAATACCTTCAGATAAAAGTTGTATTCTCCTTGGAGAATGTAATCTTGATTCACTTAACTCAAACCGCGATCTTCCCACAAGAGAATTTTTCGGAGAAAAACAAAATACCATTACCTTTTTCCTTCCATTACGAAGCCAACTCGTGTAACCAGCCATTCTTCCACGTTAATTGATAATATAATATCCTGACCAACTTCCATGAGTGCAACCTTCTATCTGGAATACTGCTTACTGACATTTCCGACCACTTTCCTATATTTTCTATTGTCGATCTCTACTTTTCTCATTAACCTGTCTCATCTTTTATTTATCTGAAAACATCTGATATGACAAATGACTCATTCAATACCCGAATAGAGCACCTTGATTGGAGTAATGTCCTTAACACAGATTGTGTCGATGATGCTCTCAATCAATATGTGGCCGCTTTTTCAGATATTTACGATGAGATATATCCAGTCTCTACTTTCCAAATATCCCGTAAAATTCGTAAACTGTGGATATATATCCTTCGGTATCCTCACTGTCATTCACCGAAAGAATCTTCTGTATAGGCAGTACCTGAAGTCTCCATGCAACCTTACTCTAAAAAATATAGAAAATACAGAAAATAAAGCTGAATGCTTTAATTCGATATTCTAAAAATATATGCTTTGAAAAAAACGATAACAATAACGGTATAAAAACACACATGGACAGTTACCAATCAACTATGGGTTGCAATACCTGCAAAAAGCTGCAGTCTTCTTTAATGTTGGTGGCCAGGAAATATCGTATTCCGAGCATATTTCCGATGGGTTCAATGACTACTTTGCATCAGTTGCACAAACTGTGGAATCTACACTCCCATGATCCCACGCCAAATTCAGGTATTTTCTAGGTGTGCCTTGTGTGGGCGACTTCAAATTTTCCCTCGTCACTCCTGATCTTGTCAATTCAACAATACTTACCTTAAAATCATCTGCTCCTGAAATTGATGGAATTGCTATATCAGATTTAAAACGTGTCTCACTGTCAATTTCCCATAGTCTAAATTTATCTTTTACTCCAAGCATTGTTTCTGAAGTCTTTCAAAATGCTTAAATCACGCCTATCTGCAAGTCTGGCGATAATCACAACTTCCGATTTCTGTATTTGCCCCACCTAAGCAATATCCCAGAGAAAACTGATACTGGTACGGTAGTGAATTTACTGGAACCAAACCATACCCTTTCTCACGATCAGTAAGGCTTTCGCCAACATCACACAACACTCCACGCTACTACAGCCTTCTATGACCATCTTATCTCTGCTCGCGAAAAATAACTCTCAACCTTTGTACTATTTTGACGGTTCAAAAGCTTCTGAAACTGTGTGTTTGTTTGTTTGTTTGATTGGTGTTTAACGTCGTACTCAAGGGTGTTTCACTTTTATGGTGAAGGATTGTCCACTTCACACTGTACACAGCCTTATTACGGTGGAAAACCGGGAGGAAAGTTCGTAAAAAGCACCCCTGCGATTGCCGGAGCCACAACATGTGACTCGCTCAAATACCTGATGATCGACCTGTGAACGGTAAATCGAAGCAGGTTCAGTTTAGGAAGCGCACTGGCTTATCACTTAGCCACGGCCGGGTGCGCTTTTGATACTGTCAACCACTCATTCTTACTCGCGAAATTATACCATTATGGCATTCGTTCCTCGTTCAATGCTTGGTTTAGCAGTTACCTGTCCAATCGGCGCCAGGCTCTGCAATTTAGTAACTCATTATCTTCTTCTACCCTCATAACCCCCGAGTCTCCCAGGGCTCAATACTGGACAGACATGTCATTTCATTGTATATTAACGACATCACAAGGTCATCTGCTCTTCTGATGGTGATCATGTTTCGCGATGATACGAGTGTGTCAACATCTGCACCCAATGCGACTGAAGCTGCGGAAACTATGACTCATGCAATAGAGAAAGTCCACAAGTTGCTTTGTACTAATCGACTCTTTTTGCACAAATAAAAATAAACGCAAATCAAATCAAATCAAATTATGTGATATATCTAAGGTCCTTGATAATTCTGTCCTCGTATTAACCAAGCTCTCGACGGACTTAATGCTCTATAGTTGTTGTTGTACATCAACTTTCTATTTCATGTGCATTATATCTTGAATCGTGGAGTTAATGCTCTCAATAGAGACCTATTGTTTTTGGTAAAAGAGAAAACTAGAAACAAAACTTAACCGGTAATCTCGTTGTTAGTTTTCAAACCTTTTTTTTTTAAATCCTATAAAGTTTTTTTTACTTTGGGGAGACTAGTAAGTTTTAGTCTTCTGCGTAGTTCAGCAGGTAGCAATAATGTTACCAGAAGTCCCCATGATCTCTGGCAGAGAAATGTAATTATTTCAGTATGAACATTTTAAAAACAAATCTTATAATGTGGTGTTATTAACCGGTAAATGTGAAACATCACATACTTTCTCCGCAACACATTTATTTATAAAATATACTGTATTAATAAATTACAAGATTTTTGTATCTTTATGATTTAAGGAGGATTTAGTTATTTTCAAAAAGCGTGAGGCATCAAAAGAGCCAGGCAGATCCAATATTGTAAGTTTTCTTAACGATCTTTTTTATAGTCACTTCCCTTATTGGTTCGCATGATTACATAGCCCGGAAATCATATAAATTAATTTAATAATGTTCTTTTGCGCTTCAAGCCCAGTTGCTTTGGGGAAGCTAGACACCTACACCTACCAAGAATCCTGTAGGATCTTATGAGATTTTGACCAAAATTCTCTATGAGTTTTCAATGGTATCTTGTAGGATATTATAGGATCCTATATTATTTTCCTATGGTATCCAGTAGGATTTTACAATGATACTGTAGTATCCTGAAGGGCATCCATTTTACTTGCTATTAAATTATACAGATTTGCTTCGGGAGAAAACGGCATGTTAAGCACTGCCTGCAATTGTAGCATACGTCTGCGATGTACCACATCGTGCAATAACGTTTTGATGCGAACATACTTAATTGGCGTCGACCATTTTATTATCTTGCAATTAATAATTTGTATATATTACAACAAAGGCTCTACTTTATTTTCATGAACTATAGATTGTGGACATCATTGGCCCGCTGAAGAAGAGGTCCGCGAAACAACCATCGGAGGTATGTGAATAAACTTTATCTTAATACCATTTGGCGATATTTGCCACAACCGAGATACATAATAACCGGGTACAGTATATTCACAATAACGTGCTACATTTTCCTCGACAAATAAATAGATTTTCAAAAAAGTAATGACATCTGAATCTATGTTGTGTGCAAACTGGACATTCTTATTAATAAAAGTCCAAATCAGCACAACATTATCAATGTAACTACATGTAGGATGCTTCGTTATCTATTAAAGACAAGTCGTTTTAAAGGCCATCGAAAAGTAGTATCTATGCATTTAATTATCAACATCAAAATTCACTTTTGTTTGAAATTATTATTTCTCAGGGGTTTTTTTTCTTCAACTGAAACTGGTTATCCCAATTCCGTATATCAATGCTATTATTTTTCAGACTATTCCTAAAACTGGTGGCTCTCCCAAAAAGTCAGAAAGCACGAATATTGTGAGTATGCTTAAAGGCAGAAATTTTGGGACAGAATTTTGCTTACCGCATTTCTAAAAAACAATGTCTATCTAGAGAGAGTGAAATCATTGTATCCAGTCACAATGTTCGCATGGTTGTTGACAATGGTCTATTTTTCAAATGAAAATGGTAACTGTTGTGATGATCTACCGGCGGAACTGGTACACTCTGAGTAAAAAAAAAGGCACACTAACCGGATGAGCCGTAGAGATAACTTATTGCAGGTTTAAATGTTGATGGGGCTTGGTAGCTGCATGTATATGTAAGCTCTTTGTGTCCTCTATAGACATGTGTTCGTTACCAGTGGTGTCTAGTATGTATACCTCGATACGTGTGGCTGGCACGCTGTCACCTAGTTGCAATAATAATCTTAAGTACAGCATTGGACTCTAATAAAACAAACAAATCGTTGTGAATTAGGATAGATATGTGATTGTAGTAACTGAATGATCTGAAAGAAAATGCTCCCAGTGTAAATATTTGAAAAGCAAGGTAATTATAGCCCATAACATAACTAGTCCTTAACGGAACTGTTGTCTACAGCACTTTTTTGTTAGCCTATAATCTGCAATCGGGAATCCACTACAATGATCAGTAAATAACACGAAAGAATCGTAAGAAATCCTACCAAATATTTTACAATTATCAAAGCCAAAGACGTACGAAGGCGTACATATTGCCAAATATTGGACAATTATCCATTGAAGCGAAGTTAATGACGTACGAAGACGTACATATTGAACGATACGTCTTCTAATTATAAAATTCAAGGTGAATTCACGATCAAATATTACATAAATCTGTCGATAAACCAAGTCGAGATAGAAGGGTGAGTTACAGCACCATAAATAACAGTGCTGTGATTTCCACTGGGTAAGAAATGAAAACCAAAATTTGCAACACAAAGAACAATATACAAAATAGTTTTAAGATTCTATAATTACCTTGTAGATTCCTAAAGTGCCCCCCTCTCCCTTTTTAAGAACAGAAAAGAAACTTATTGCGTGAAAAAAACGTCTGTTTAAGATTCCTAATGTTTTGTTTTTATTTCGGATATATTTATGATGAAGATTGTTGATTAAAACCGAATTAAACGAAATACAAAACATGTATTGTTTATAGTTCTTCTTAGATTTGGCTTAAGTCTCCAATGTCAAACCAGTAACAATATACCGGTGTTTTGTCTTTAATTTCAGATTGTGGACATCATTGGTCCATTGAAGAAGAGAGCAGCTAAACAACCATCGAATGTAAGTTTTTAGCTATGTTGAAAAATATTGGTAAGTGGTAAGTGAATTAAGGTAGAATGAGTAAGCTATAGAAGATACGGGTATCGCAACAAGGAAACCGAAGATTTAGATTCATAATAGCTGCATACAGTTTATTCACAGCTACGTGCTACCTTTTCTTTGACAAATAAACAGAGGTAAGAAAAATAATGTCATCTGATACAGTGATTTGTGCAATCTAGATACTCTTAATAAAAGCCAAAGTCAACACAACATTCTCAATGTAACTACATGTAGTGTGCTGCTTTGTCTATCAGGGACAACACTGGGGATTCAACAAATTGGTAGTAGCCCCACACTTCCAGTAACGCAATGGCTTTAACATGACGAAAAATGGGAGAATAGAAAACAAGATTTGTGCTTAGTATTGAAATTTAACTCTTTGTGAATTTGTTGGTCCCTAGGTCCGGGGTTTACTGGAAACCAGTCATTCAAATAGCCTAAATTGGCGATACTATTCTGCGAAAATACATATCTATGCAGTTAATTATCAGCAACAAAATCCGCTTTTGTGTAAATTATTATTTCTCAGGGTTTTTTCCAACTGACATTGGTTATCATAATTCCTTGTATCCGGGTAATTGTTTTTAGACCATTCCTAAAACTGGTGGCTCTCCAAAAGAATCAGGAAAAACGAATATTGTGAGTATGCTTAAAGACAGAAATTTTGGAACAGAATTTTACCATTTTGATGCCATATTTCTGAAAACGGAGTCTATCTAGAGAGAGAGTGTAGTTATTGTACCTAGGGACAATGTGCTGGTGGTTGTTGACTATAGTATAACTTTCATAAAGGGATTGGAGCTTTTCGGACAAGTTAAATGTCGAACTGGCACTCTCTGACCAAAAAGTGGCACGAACCCGATTACCCGTGGAAATAACTTATTGCAGAATTAAGTTTTGATGGGGCATGGAAGCTGGATGTATATGTAAAGTTATTCATCCCTCTTCGTGTTCTCCAGCTCATTATCCTCTATAGACTGTGTTTGTTGCCAGTTATCTCTAGGATGATTACATCAATCCGTGTTTTCGACACGCAGTCACCTTGGTGGAAATAATCTCATGTACAGCATTGCACCCTACTAAAAGAAACAAACAAATCTTGTGGAATTGGGACAGATATATTCCTTGTGGCAGTACAATGTTCTGAACAAAACGCCCCCATGTAATTTTGTAAATAGCAGAGTAATTAAAGCCCATCGCAAATTAGTCGTCTACCAAAGCGTTTGTCAAAAGTACTTATTTTTTGTAAGCCTAAATCGGGATGAATCGGAAATCAATTACATGGATCAGTAAAACAACAAGGAAGAATCGGGACGAATTCCTACCAAATACTTCAAATTATCGAATGTAGTGAAAACAAAAACGTACGAAGACGTACATATTGAGCGATAAGTCTTCCAATTATAAAATTTAAAGGGCAATCACGATCAAATAATATATAAATCTGTCGACAAACCAAGTGGAGATAGAAGGGTGACTTGCAACGACAAAAATAATATTGCAGTGATTTCCACTGAGTAGTGAAGGGCAAAAGACTAAATTCGCAATATTAAGAACGATTCAAAAAACATGTTTAAGACTTTCAATATTTCCCTTTTACTTCGGGTTTATTTATGATTAAGATTGTTGATTAAAACCAAATAATCCAGGTATTAAAAATTTATTGTTTTTAATTCTTCTTGGCTGGGACTTCAATGACAAACCAGTAACATTTTACCGGTGTTTTGTCTTTAATTTCAGATTGTTGACATCATTGGCCCATTGAAGAAGAGAGCAGCTAAACAACCATCGAACGTATGTATTTAGTTATGTAGAAAAATATTAATACTCCTTAAAAGCTAAGTGAATTAGGGTAGCATGAATAAGCCTGGGGCTCAACGATCAAAGCTGTAGAGATACGGGTACCGCAACAAGGAAAACACAACATTTTAGATTCATAATAAACGCTTATAGTTTATTCACATTTCAGTGCTACCTTTTCTTTGACAAATAAATAGAGGTTGGAAAAAACAGTGTCATATGATACTGTCATGTGTGCACCCTAGATACTCTCAATAAAAGCCCAAGTCAACACAACATTCTCAATGTAACTACATGTAGTATGCTTCGTTGTCTATTAGACTAGATATTTCACCAATTCATACGGGTTGAACACTTTTAGTGGCTCGATGGCTTTAACATGACACAAAAATGGGAGAATACATAAAACGAGTTTTGTTTAATATTGAAATTTGTTTGTGAATTGTTAAGTACCCAGTGTCAGAGTTAACTGGAAATGGGTTATCTGAATTGCCTAAGGTGGCGATACTATTCTGCGAAAATACAGATCTACTCAGATAATTATCAGTATCGAAATCCGCTTTTGTATAAATTTTTACTTCTCGGGGGTATTTTCCAACTGATGTTATTTTAATATACATGTTATTATTTTAAGACCATTCCTAAAACTGGTGGCGCTCTAAAAGAATCAGGAAGAACGAATATTGTGAGTATGCTTAAAGACAGAAATATTGAGAAGGGAGTTTACTATTTTGTTGGTCTATCTAGAGAGAGTGTAGTCCTTTTATCTAGTCACAATGTTTAGGTGGTTGTTGATTTTAACATAACTTTCATAGGGAAATGGTAACTTGTGGGACAAGCTAACTGTCGAACTGATACTCTCTGGCCAAAAAGTGGCACGAACCCGATTAGCCGTGGAAAAAACTTATTGCAGAATTAAGTTTTGGTGGGGCATGGAAGCTGGATGTATATGTAAAGTTATTCATCCCTCTTCGTGTTCTCCAGCTCATTATCCTCTATAGACTGTGTTTGTTGCCAGTTATCTCTAGGATGATTACATCAATCCGTGTTTTCGACACGCAGTCACCTTGGTGGAAATAATCTCATGTACAGCATTGCACCCTACTAAAAGAAACAAACAAATCTTGTGGAATTGGGACAGATATATTCCTTGTGGCAGTACAATGTTCTGAACAAAACGCCCCCATGTAATTTTGTAAATAGCAGAGTAATTAAAGCCCATCGTAAATTAGTCGTCCAACAAAGCGTTTGTCAAAAGTACTTATTTTTTGTAAGCCTAAGTCGGGATGAATCGGAAATCAATTACATCCATCAGTAAAACAAAAAGGAAGAATCGGCTATGAATTCCTACCATATACTTTACAATTATCGAATGTAGCGAAAACAAAAACGTACGAAGACGTGACTTGCAACAACAAACCTCATGTTGTTGTAACAACATAAATAACATTGCTGTGATTTCCACTGAGAAGTGAAGAAAATAAAAAATCATGTTGTTGTAACAACAAATAACATTGCTGTGATTTCCACTGTGTAGTGAAGAAAATTAAAAATCATGTTGTTGTAACAACATAAATAACATTGCTGTGATTTCAACTGAGTAGTGAAGAAAATAAAAAAATCAAATTTGGAACACAAAGAACGGTAGACAAAACATGTATAATAGTCTATAATTACCAGGTAGTCTGCCAAAGGAAATTTACTGTGGTAAAAAGCCGTCTGTTTAAGATTCTTAATATTTTGGTTTCAATTCGGATATATTTATGATAAAGATTGTTGATTAAAACCGAATTAAATTAACATGTATTACCCATAGATCTTCTGATCTTCAATGACAAACAAGTAACATATCATGTTTTACGGTCTTTAATTCAGATTGTTGACATCATTGGTCCCTTGAAGAAGAGAGCAGCAAAACATCCATCGAACGTAAGTATTTAGCTATGTTAAAAAATATTAATGTCCCTTTAGTGCTAAATGAATTAATGAAGCATGAGTGCGCATGAGGCATAACGATCTAATCTATAGAAATACGGGTACCGAAACAACGAAAAGTCATGAAAACAAGAAGATAGAATTTGACGGGCGATATATTCGGCGAACGTGAAATAGAGATTTGTCTTTGAGTTTTAATGGAAATAAGTTTATTATCACCAATGATAGATTGATCTCGCGGAAATTTACGTATGTTTCTCCGTTTTGAAATATTGAACACCTCTATCTGGAGACTGTGCTATGCACCCATACAGTTTTCCTCCCAAAAAACATACCGCTCTGTTATTAGGATTTAGTAACACAAATAACTGTTGAAAACAAATATTTGATAAAACTGAGACCTTTCTTCAAATAAATCAATTTCCATTCGTATATTTTCAAAGCGCCCTGCTTAGATTTACACATTTTTTGGTTTTAAATTACGCCAATCAAAAATTGGCAGTTTATTAATCCAGGTAGGGCAATATTTTATTACACTTCTCAAGTTTAAGTCACATGAGATTGCAGCCATGGATTACACATCTTAATGTTCAAACATAAAGCAATGGACAGTCGGTCTATCGAGCTCTCAAGGTCTTCTTTTATTGCTTTTTTAAAACAAAGATTCACTGTATTTAGATTACATGTCAAGGTGATGGTATATTGCTATATGTTATTTCGCAATCTTCTGGGATTTGCACCCTATAGCACAGATATAAACTGCTTTGACACATTAAAAGTGCCCTTTCGCCGCATAATAAATTGTTAACCAATGTGACAGCTCCTTGCTACCGGGCATGTTTTATGACTACTTGCACAAAGTAAGATTTTATCAGCAATATCAAGTGTCACAATGAAATGGAGTTTTAATGTGCAATTGAAGTCATAAGCAAACAGATAATGAGTATATTGTTTAAACGGGAAGCAATGTCTCCATTAAATTTAGCGCAGTGCCCCGGAAATTATTGGGGGATGGATATTGTGTTTTTCATAGTTTTCACACCACGAATAATACCGGTCATTTCCCTGCGATTAGGGTGGACATTTTGATCCTATATCGGATAATTAAATTAGTAACCGTTAAATAAACATTTGCAAAAAAGAGACTTTGAGAAGTATAGAAGTTGTGACGAGAAATTTATTATCTTTTATCGAAGATAAAGAAAAGTTAGTAAACTGCCAATGAGAGCTTAGTTAAACGATCTCTTATAAACAATTTAAAATCAACTCTTACACACGTTCTTTTCAAATGGACTGTTTGTTTTAACGTAACAAACAGTCAAAGAACAGAGTTAAGACAGATAATAGGAATGGAGATATTGGGTCTGGAGGCCGGTAAAACGGGACATTCCTTTCTGTTGTCGCCCGGGAAAGAGTGTACAGATGTTGAAGTTCAAACTGAGGGAACCATAAAAACAACATTGAGACTGCCACGAGTGTCAAATTATAAACAACAACAGCAGTGCTGCTTAATCTGATTTGACTACAATGTGATGCCTAGATTAATTCGGCCGTGTCCAGGCAACAACTTGAAATATTTAAATTAAATGTTATTTTGTATGTTACAAACAATGGGGAAACAATATCAGTTTAGAACCTAATAATCAAGTTGTAAATAACTATATATTTTTCTTTGTTTATTTCACCAATGTTAACTTTTCTCTATCTATGTTACCTTCATTGGTGAATAAGTAAACAAACCGTATTTTTTTAAAATATGTCTCGGAAACCGTAATACAACTAATTACAGTAACATTTTTTCTTTTATCAAGATGTTCGCTTTGTAAAACTCGTTTGTTTTCAACGTTTTTAATTCAAAAATGCAAAATGGTTATGTTGAGCTGAACGGCTATGTGGATATTAAAACGGGAACAGTTCGTTAAAAAATCGAGTTGAATAAGTGTTTTTCAGAACTTTACTGACACATGGAACTCGTCATCTTCTATTGGTAGAGTTCATGTGTAACCTAACTATATAACTTTATAAAGCAGTGGTTCAAAATTTATCACAAAAGGAAAATGTCCTTTTGTTTTGGAAGAACAAATACAATCATTTTGGACATAGTATGACATTAACAAATCAGTAATTTGCTTCCACTATAAATGTAGGGACTACATAGGCAATAATATAGTATTATATTCCCAACTATAGACCACTGTCTTGACAGATTGATGTCGGTGCGGAAACAGATAATTTATAACATCAATAGTTAAAGTACCAAGGCCACGCAGTGAACACACAGGTTATAGTTATACATATAAAAGGATAATATGAACCATGTGAATAATTATGTCATCCAGTTTCTTTGGATTCTTCATTTACCTCGTTTCAGATTGTGGACAATGTAATTTTTTAAGAAATTAGCAGATTCTTAACAGAGAGAGTTGTGAGTGTTATCGTTTTAAGTAAAATTTATGAATAGGGAGTTCCCAGGAATTGCCTATTTGCGATTATTTTGCTAGTATATACACTATTAGAAAAGTATGCCTCTAAAGGAACCCTTTAAGGGTTTTCGGCCATGGCTCTTGTGGAACCCTTTTTGTTCTGTATGTGACCCACACTGAAACTGTTCCATGGTTGTCTCAATTTTTTATATATCAAAGAACCGTGTTTTGTCGTGATGGTTCCATATAGAACTGCGATGACCGTTCCGTATTGAACCATCCTTTTTACAAATAACCCTCAACTAACCATTATTTCTAAGAGGTTATCCAAAACACTAGATTCATCACGGATGTGGACGATATAAAGTTAACAAATGTCTCGGGTCAGTTTTCAGCCACTGAATGGTAAAAAAAAATATAAAGCGGTACCTGCCAAAAATACTCCGTGGTTTAGCCAAGACAACTCTAAGGCAGGCTGTATGTATGTAGGTGTTACGTGTTCATTTATCCTAAGATAATCAGACAGCAATGCTGTGGAAGAGACTTTGACCTAAATCATAGTTACAATACATCGGGTCGTATTTAGTGTGAAAAATAGGGTCATGATTCTTGTGACTACTCTTTGTCTTTTCAGATCAATATCAATCTAGACAACCGTTTATAAGATATTTATATTTTATTTTCAGCCGAGAAAACCTCCAGAAAAACTCGACAGAAATTTTGTTCATCTTCCGTGTATAACATACAGCTATGTTGACAAATTGTTTTTGTGAATTCCTATAATTCTTACTTAATTCTATGTTCGACAGAGAATTTTTTTTCTTCTTTCATGTATAACATACCGCTATGTTCTAATTCGTTTTTCGTGAATGCCTAAAACTTTTGCTTGGTTTTATGTTTGTTCTCATCTTACTTCATATATTTTTAATTTGGTAACACATGTCTTTTTGATTTAAATTGTGTAACTGTTTTTTATCACATGGTTTATGTGCTCCTGTGTCGGCCTGAAGTAAAAGTTGGCCTACCTAATTAAGTATGACCTGTTCAACTTTGTCTGAAAGTAGGACTTTTGACTTCTTACTGCATGTACTTCATCTGTTTTGGCGCGTATGTGTTTGTTGTTTTTGGGGTTTTTTTTGTGTTTGCCATAACGCCTTTGGTATCTTGTTAAGACAAATTATCCTTCCGTTCACCCGCGCAGTTATGCCATGTATATATATACATGTCATTACTATATATATTTTCACGCATAATAAGCAAATAATTGCCCCCGTAGTCTCATGGGTGGGTTGCAGAAGTCAGGTACAGCAGAATCCAGTTAAAATCCAATGTAGTAGAAATTTCTCAGCGAACTTTTTTCAGTAAACCGTAAACTTGTCAAAATGTGTTACATACTTCTCGATTTCTAGCTCTGTAACAAACAACAGTAAATGCAGATCTACAATTGTCGACAGACAACTCCACTATCAAGTTGATCGCCCTCTTCTTTTGCAATAAACAATCCCACACTATCGTGTTTATTTCGTGTTTTTCCTATAGTAAGGATATTTATTAAAATGAAATAATGCAAGACTCACCAGCATATTCCAGAGATTAATTCTGACTGTGAAAGAGTTGTTTGCTTGG
Source organism: Mopalia ciliata (assembly GCA_034783835.1). Classification (NCBI taxonomy): domain Eukaryota; kingdom Metazoa; phylum Mollusca; class Polyplacophora; order Chitonida; family Mopaliidae; genus Mopalia; species Mopalia ciliata. Next base: position 16,516 of record JAVFBW010048814.1, read on the forward strand.
TGCTTATCATTTGACCTAAGGTTATTTCACTCATATAAAGGCGTACCGGTCCACTTGACGAGGATACTCATCCAAGATGAGATCACACTTTCCCAAGGACTAACCTGGAAAGATTTCAAACAAAGTTTACACCAACGCTTTGACTTTTGTCAAATGATGCGACTAGTTAATTTTACTGCATGGGGTTCTACGCCGCACTTGACATTATTTTTATCATATAACGGTTTGCCAGACCCAGGGGTAAAGGAAATCACCCTGACCGCTCCTATCAACAAACGGAGACAACACTCAATAACCACAAGACGCAGTAAAAAAATATCACGAAGAGATCGGCCTCGTTATCATTTAGCTCAATTAAATTCTCATGAGATATGTTGACACTTTTATACTTTTATGTGTCGCTTTCAGTTCGTTCTGTTGCCCTTTGTGTTATTACTTGAGAGAAAAAAAAAAATAATAAAATATATATATATATAAAAAGTACTAATAAACCCACAGAATTGTAAATGTGTTCTCACCACAGTGTGGCGGAAATGCCGCCGGGTGTGGCGTTAAACAATAACCAACCAATCAATCGTGGACAACAACTTCATTCGTCATGTCAGGCCATCGGGCATTAATTTCCGCCAAAAGTTGAGGCGACGTTGCACACAAATCAGAAAAATAAAACAAGTGCAAAAAAAGATGACCGGGGTGTATCTCAGAGTCAATGTGTCGACGTTGCGGAAGTAGAGTCGATTATATTTTAAAATGCATTTAGCTCTGAGAGCACCATGACATCAGGAAGAATAAATACAAATTATGGGACATTTCTGAATGTGGGAGATTTGCTTTGATCGTCTATGTTCGCTGTATTAGAAAAAAGTATCAAGGTCTTGGTGGACCATTGGGCTTAATGTGGACAATGCTTTTTGTCTACTTTGCATTCATTATTTAAAGTTTATGATAAACTAATAAACTAAAATGTGTAGTATACTGAATGATCGGACTAATTATAGGAGAGGAGCTATTAAAATGGCTTAGACCCCTTGTGTTCCATTACATATAGTCTAACTTAACAGCCAATCTTTAAATATCAAATAGAGACATTTCAGTTGTGCAGATTCCAAATATTAGTTGCGTATTTCTCTAAAGAGTTCATTGCCAAGAATTTTAATTTGTTGGATCTCAAAGAGCACACTGTGGACTCATGAAGTGTGTCTCTTTGTTTTAATGTTCGGCCTAGTTTAATCAAAAGCTTTCCTAAATATATATATTTTGTCTTTTTATACGTCCTTTAACTTGCCTAGAAGGATTACAGTGCATGCTTTTCTACACACCATTTCC